>WBNM01031194.1:0-186090 GCA_013399055.1 Ramphastos sulfuratus | reverse complement strand
CCTCTACTCTGTCCTGGTGAGGCCTCATCTGAAGTATTGTGTCCAGTTCTGTGGCCCCCAGCTCAAGAAGGACAGGGAGCTGCTTGAAAGAGTCCAGTGCAGAGCCACAAAAATGATTAAGGAAGTCAAATATCTTCCTTATGAGGCGAGACTGAGAGAGCTGAGGCTTTTTAGCCTGGAGAGGAGAAGACTAAATATGTAAGGGGTGAGTGCTAGGAGGATGGAGTCAGCCTCTTCTCAGTGATGCCCAGTGACAGGACAAGGAGCGGTGGGTGGAAGCTGAGACATAGGAGGTTCCATGTGAAGAGGAAGATTTTTTTCACTGTGAGGGTGACAGAGCACTGGAACCAGCTACCCACGGAGGTTGTGGAGTCTCCCTCTCTGGAGATATTCAAGAACCATCTGAATGCATCCCAGTGTGATCTGTTCTAGGTGATCCTGCTCTGTCAGGGAAGCTGGACCAGATGATCTTTCGAGGTCTCTTCCAGTCTCTGATATTCTATGACATTCTGTTACAAAGGAGTGGAGCCACTAAGTAGCTTACATGAAAGCCTCAAATGAGGACCAAAGACAAACACTGCTCATACTTTGTGATATGACCAAAGATTCTAAAATGAGACATTTTGTATTATTTCAAGAGTTGTAGATTACTGGCACTAAAGACTTTCTGCAGACTCACAGGACTAATAGCAAGTCCAACTAACTGTTGCAGGGGGGTAGCAGTGTGTTGCACAGCCAGTAAGTGATCATCTAAAATAATTCATCCTGCAGCCTAAGACCAGGAGAAGGGATACTCAGCATGGAGTGCAGCTGGAAGTAGTGCTGCACTTAGAGATACTAAAGCTACCACTGCTTTTTCCGGAGAGGTGGGAGTTAGTACAGAATTGTCACTATTACAGTTGCCAGCAGGACACACATCACAATTCTCCCTGTGGAAGGTGGGTTCCTGAACAAATCAGTAGCCAAACAGCCAGTGGGTAGAAAGATCTACATACCTACAGAGTTATAATCATTTTGTATTAGCATGTCAAAATGCCAGGTGCAAATTAGGTCCCTGTTTTCTCTACTAAGCTCCAAAGAACAAAATGCTGACTGACATTCTAAGCACAGAACAAGCAATGCAGAGTAGAAGCTTTCTAATTTCTAGTTTTCAAGAGCTGACCAATTAAACTGTTCTGATACTAAGCTGTGGCCCACATGCTTTCATTTGAGCTGGCTCCGGATGACTTCCGGTGTTATATTTAGTCTGTCTGTTTTCACCACTGTGACAATGAAGAAATAAAAGGACATTTTAAAACAAAATGCTCCCTTGACCAAGTTCTGTCCAAGATCCATTTTGGAGCTTGAAATATGATGAATTTCTATTTAATTACTCATGAACAAGAGCATGATTTTGGGCAGCTTTTGTGAAGTTTTGTTCTTAGTTTACATTATTATTACTTTTTTTTTTCTTAAAAAGAAAAAAAGCAACACAAAAGTAAAAGAAAGAAAAAAGAAAGGGGGGCGGGGCAGGGAGGGATAGGGGAAACAACCACCAACCAACAAACCCCAAACCAACAAGAAAATAAAATTTTTAAATAATAATTTTAAAAAATAACACTACAAACCTCAGAAGCCACTACTAATATCTGTCGGGATTGGGGGGGGGGGGGGTTGTTTGGGGGTTTTTTTGGGTTTTTTTGTTTTTTTTGTTTGTGGTTTTTTTGTTTGTTTCATTTTGGTGTTTTAGGTTTTGTTGTTGATGTTGTTCAGTTTGGGGCTTGTTGTTGTTGAGGAGTGCTTGATCACCAATAAAGCTGTAGTGAAATCAAGCTAATACCATTCAATTTTCAGAAAGAACTCTGTATCTGATACTGTGAGAAGATCCAGCTATTGCTGTATTTTATCCCTACAGCCATACATGGCAGCTATGGTAATTCTGGTAGCTCTTTCAGATACAGGGCACTTTCAGCACTGACATGTTAAAGTAGCTGTAGCATCTAACGAGCACAGAAGTTCAATCTCATCACAATAATCCTGGGCAGAGACAGGGGTAGAGGGCAACAGCTCCTCCTTTACAAGGGCTCTCTGTTTCAGAGTCCCATAAGCACTAAAATGAAGCTTTTGGGATTTATGAGGGGTGGGCTACAATGTCCTCAGAATGCTAACGTTTAACTCCACAGCTCTGTTTTAGCAGACCCAGAGACATAAATGCCTTCTATTCCCAGCATGGAGGAGGGTCTGGTAGAAGGAGGCTGACCAAGATACAGATATAATGGCAAAGATGCTGACTGGCATACAGGAAACAAAACATATAACCTTTCCTTCACGGACAGATAACTCCATTAAAATTATGCACAATCAATTTTTTTTTTTTTAAGATAAAAAATACTAATCTTGTCTGTGGTGAGGAGAGCTGTTAATATCTCTAAGCTTTGGATATATATGAAATTACAGCTTTTGTCTCTCATGATGATTTCATCAGCTTTGAACTGCCTCTGACCATTAACTAGAAACTCACTTAACCTGAGATTAATCTTGAAAGACAGGAAATGAAAGGTAATGCTGCAGAGACTTTCTGAGACATGTATTAATCCCAGCCTTTGACACAAACATGGGCTTATATAGTGAGGTAACAAATGAGCTGTCCTTATCTCCCTGTGAAGTTCTATGTCTCTAATGTTTACCTCAAGAAATCTAGGGAGGAGAAACATTTATTCATGCCCATCACTGACTCTCTCTATTTCACCTTGGAATAAAACTAGAGTGTCTCATTTCCACTCCATTTCAAAACACAGTCACTCTTGCATACAAGTTTCTTTGCAAAATAGACATGGAAGAACCCAGATTATGCAGTGGCTTCTTTTATAGAAGGAAAGGCAAAATACTGATTACCGTTTATAAACCCGTAAATGGTCTACAATCATGTATCACCAGATATTCTCTCTCCCTCTCTAACCACACAAAAGAAATAAATTAACTGCTGCTGGCTGGGGAAGCCTGAGCCCTCAGTTTTCCCAGCATTTAGAAAACGATCTGGAGAAACAAGGTAGAACAAAGAATTACTGAGCACCTGTGTAACCACAGCACACAACCTTCTGTAGTGACTTCAAGCCTCATGTAGCTGTTTGATTTGAAACTGATGTTATATGCTCATCGCAAAATAGCAAGATTAGAGTCCCCTTTCGTTTTATCATGTATTTACATTCGTATCCTTTCAGCATGACATGACATACTATTGTGACTGTTTCAGCATACCTGCAATGCTTGAATAGTTTTGAAGTGTTTCAAAGAGTTCTAAAACGAAGGCATTTAGCACCTTGCCGAGGAATCTGCAGTATCTTGTACTAGTGCACTTGCTCAGCAGTAAGAAAAGTAAGTTGGACTTCTGCTTTGATTTGTTTCCCTCAAGCAGAGGCTCACAGAAATGCCACAGCCACATAATTTCATTGGGACCCCTGGGACACCTTACCTTTCCTTACACACTGCAGAAGAGCTTACCTTTGGCAAGCAAGTAAAGAAGAGAAACTAAGTACTGCAGTCACCTGTTTGGGGAGGAATTTATCATTGTTGAAGCCTGGGTAACCTCCCGGCCTCTGCAGCTGGGAATGTGACCACAGGGACGGATCCTCAGGGGAAACCCAGTCTGTTCTCACCACACTGCAGGATCGTCTCCCTCTGCTTTTTCGTAGCCTGCCTCCCAGTTTACCAGGGGTCACTTCAAACAGCCACTCACCTCAGGCATCCCGCAACCTGGCCACCTACGTCTGGCCCTGCTGCCCCAAACCAGCGTGGGAAGGCGGGGAGCGGCTCCCCGTTCCCCTAGGATCTCCGAAGCGGAGTTCCGCTCCGTGGGGAGCCCCCATGCCGCTGCACATGCAACATGTGTCAGGGAGCTACGCTGAAGTCACGCCACACGAATCGCCACCCAGTCTCGGGGCTGCTCGTCCCCTGGAGAGAAGCGGCGTGCTGCCGACCTCCCCCAGGCTCCCTGAGGGCCTAAGTCCTGCCCAGGTGCCGCGGGAGCTGCCGACCCGACCTCTTGCTGTGCTTTTTAAGGGCAGAACCGTCCGCTCGGGGGATCGCTTCAGTAATCCGAGGCGGGTGAAAGTAGAGAGACGGGCTTCCCCGCCCAGCCACTTCCAAAGCTGCACGAGTGCCACCGGCTTAAGTGTTAGGGCCAGATCTGCCGGTTGCAAACACTCCTGAGAGGGACGGCCCGGGAAAGGGGCGGGAGCGACGCCTGCAAAAGGATATCCCTCTCTTGCACAAATGGGCAAAATCCTGGGGATGCTCTAGGTGCTGCAAAACCTTAGCAGGAGCACGGGACCAAATCAGCTGTTTGCAAGGGTTCCGCTCCGGAGCAGTCCCGCGGACGTAGTCTTCAGGTCCCCCGAGAACGGGAACGCTCCGCGTTTCTCCCCGCACCCCTCCGGCGCCGCTCTCAGGCCCAGCCTCGGACAGGAGCGCAGTCTGGACACTCGTGATTCCCTTGCCTGGTTCGGACTCCCGGTGGGTACGGCAGGCAGGGCCCTGAGCGAGGAGCGGAAGGTGAGCGGGGACGCCTGTACCTCCCGAGGACCAAGCACCCGTTTACCATGCCTGTTTCGGTCACTCCCGGGAGCCTTAGAAAAGTGGCTCCCGCCTCCCGCCTCTGCTCAAGGCGGCCACAAACAAGCAGGCTCCGCTTTCAAAGCTCGGCTTGGCAAAGTCTGCCGAGAAGCTAATAACATAACAACCCGGCTTTGATCAATCCGAACTAATTACCCCTCTTAATTAAAGTCTTCAGCGGTTGTTTCAGTGTTTTGGCAAGCAAGCGAGAGAGGTTTGCTGTCGACACCAGCGGTACGCTTCCCTCCCGGCCGAGACGCAGTCCCCGGGCAGGCAGCTCCAGTTCCCGCCGCTGCAGACACGTGTATTCAAATATTTATTTCCACCAGGTCAACGAATTCATTCTTTTTTTCCTTTTCTTTTCTTTCTGTCTTTTTTTTTTTTTTTTTTTTTTTTTTTTTTTTTTAACGTGCAAGAATCAAACAGAAATTCAAATCCATACATAGTGAATCAACTCTGTCCATATAGACACGATATTCAAGGGGGGAGAAGGAAACCAAAAAGGGAGGAGAGGGATAACCACCAGGCAGTGGAGGAAAGGCAGAATCAACACAATGGAAATATATATACATCGAAATAATTAAAGTGGTGCAGCATTCCCGACTCGGGTAATACAGATCCCAAATAAATACAGCAGAAATTGGCTTAACACTTTTTTCCTCTTTTTTTTCTTTCTTTTTTTTAAACCATCTCTGCACTTGAGGTGCCACGACAATAAAAACAGGGAAAAAAAAAAAAAGAGAGAGAGAGAAAAAAAGTCTTTAGAAAACAATTTTTTTTTTAAATTATAAAACAGTCAGTCCCATGAACGTTAACGGCGATATAGAGCATAATACACAAAACCGCTTAACAAGTGCATGCAAAGAGGCGGACTGCGGGAGCTGGCCCCGGGTCTCACGGCTGGAGCGGAGGCGGCGGGCCCTGAGGCAGCGGCCCGGGCAGGGATAGCTGTTCGGGACCCTCCAGCTCTGTCGGGGGCCGGGGCAGTCCCAGGGCGCTGTCGTGCAGCTTGCGGACGTGCTTCTTGAGGTCAAAGTTCCTGCAGAAGCCCTTGCCACAGGTGGGGCAGGTGAAGGGCTTCTTGTCGTTGTGGGTGTGCATGTGGAAGGTCAGGTTGTACACCTGGTGGAAAGCCTTGTTGCAGATATTGCACTTGAACTGTTTCTCCCCGCTGTGAGTCAGCTTGTGGTTTTTGTAATTGCCTGGGAACGAGACGAGAAGGGCAAAGGGACCTGGGACTCAGAACAGGATACTGCCAGAAGGAGGGAATTAAAAAAAAAAAAAAAAAAAAAGAAAAGAAAAGAAGGCCCAAACCCTATCCCGTTCCCAGAGCTCGACTTCAGCCAAAAATGACCCACCAATCTCTTAGCAAACATCTGCTTTCTCCCCATCCTCCCCGCGGCTGTTCCTTTGACAGACGAGAAGGGAATTATCGAATAAACCAAAATCATAACAACTGCAGAAAAACAAAAATCGCCTGACTTTTGCCTTCCCGGAAATACGAGGGTAAAAACTTGCTCATCTTCTGCACTCAGAGGGGTAAAAGGGCAGCAAATTCGTTCTCCGAGTTGCGCGGGAAGCTGCGCGCTGCAGTACACGGAAAAGGGTCGCTACCCGCGGAAAGGATGAGCTGTGCTTCCCCGAAAACAAAAGCTCTGCCCTTCTTCCCTGCACCGTGCTGTAGGAAATGTGCCGGGACTAACAACACTTAAAAGTAACCCCAATTCTCTATTAACAGAAATTAAAACCAAAATCAACTCTCCCTCTCCCCGTCGCAAATTGTCCCGACCCCTGACTTTGCCTAGGGGGACCCTGAGCAAGAGGGAGGACGCTGGAGACGGATACCTTTCTGGTGAAATCCTTTGCCGCAAAATTCACACACAAAAGGTTTGTAGCCGGCGTGTATTCGCGTGTGTGTGTTCAGGGTCGAGCTCCGGTTAAAGGCTTTGCCGCACTGGTTGCACTTGTGTGGCTTTTCCTGGAGGGAAACAAGCGCCGAGTCGCGGCGCGTTGGTTGATTTGCGGGGTTTCTGTGCTGGTGCGCAGGGTCTGGGTGTTAGCTGACCGCTCGCCGCCGGATCGACCCGCTGCCAGTCCGAGACACCCCCCGGTACCCCACCGCGTTTGGCGCAAACCAAATCCCCTGCGGCTCGACTCAGCCGCTCCCTGCCCCGCGACGCTGCCTCGGAGCTGACGGACAACGCCGGGCGCCCCAAAAGCCGTGAGCGAAGGGGAAAGAGAGATGGAGACTCACCTGAGTGTGGATGATCTTGTGCCGGCAGAGCGTGCTTGCCTGTCTGAAGCCCTTCCCGCAAACTTTGCAAACAAAGGGTCTGGCTCCGGTGTGCACCGGCATATGGCGAGTTAAGTTATAATGTGCATTAAATACCTTGAGAGTGAAATCACACACACACGCACACAGAAAAAGGAAAAAAAAAAAAAAAAAAGCGAGAGAGAAGAAAATAAAAAGGCAGCGATTAGAAGGTGGTAGCGTTGAGGGGAAATAGTCGTTTAAAAATAAAGCAAGCAAGCGACCCGGCGGACAGAGGGACCGGGGAGTCTGAGGCAGCAGGGGGAGGGAGGCGGGCTGCGGCTCTACTTGCCTTTCCACAAACTTCACACGTGAAAACTTTGGGCTTGCTAGTCGGGGAGCCGCGGCTAAACTCCGACGTCTTGTAGGCGATTTTTTCCGAGAGGATCTGAGCACTTTCTTTCATGTAATGCTGCAGCTGAGCCTGTGACAAGTCCTTGAAGGCCACCCCCGCTGGATACTTTTCCACGGCCGGCAGCACCAGCTTGTTCCGCTCCGCCAGGTAAGCCTTAGGCTGAGGGTGCAAGGGAGAGCTGAGGAAATAAGAAGCTACTGGGTGGATGTTGACACTGGAGGACGGGTGACAAGGGCTGTCGCCTCGGTTGAAATAGCACAGGGCTCCCATGGCGTGGAAGGAGGAGTGATTGACCACTCGGGGTCTTACCAGTTTGTACTGCTGCAAGGGCAGGGCATCGCGGGGGAAATCTCCTTTCAGACTCAGGGCACAGTTCAAGAGATCGCCACAGCTAAAGGAGGGCGAGGAAGAAGAGTCTGAATGAGCCTTCCTGGGTTCCGCTCCGGCCACCGCCGCTTTGGGCAAAGGATCGTACGCCACCGGGACAAAGGGGATCATGCAGGGGATGGAGGAGTTCAGGTGCAGCGGGTGCTTGGGGTCGCCTTTGGCCACGGAGTTGTGGAGGAGCTGTGGGACGGGGATGGAGCGAGGCTCTGGCGTCCGCGCCATGATGCGCTCAATGGAGAAGGCGAGGGGCTTGGGCGTGCTGATCATGTTGCTCCTGGAAGACAGGCTTTCTCTGGTCGGAGAAGTCGCTAGGATTTTGGTCGCAGTGTGGTGGCCACTATTGTCCATGGCTGGGTTGCATTTGTTCGCCCGGTTTGAGCCGCTTTGGTAGACGCCTCTTTTCTTGTTCTTTTTTTTTTTTCTTTCTTTCGTTTTTTTTCCCCCTTTTTTTCTTTTTCTTTTTTCCCCCTTTTCTCCTCACCTCTCTCTCTCTGTGCCCCTTTTCTTGTCACTGATCTGCAAGGAGGGAGACCAGCATCGCTGTAGCTACCATAACCACAGCCTCCTCCGGCGGAACCAGCCTTCTCAGTCCAGTGGACTCATGCCAGCCCATCACAATTTACTTTGGCGCACCAATGACTCGGGACAATCGCTACTTATTTCTGTCAATAGAAAGTGTTGTGTCAATAACGCAGCCAAGATCTCGCCAATCGTTAACTTCCAAGAGGAGAAGGTAAACTAGATAATTGCTCAATTCGCTTCCAACAGTCAACAGGAAAAGTTTTCCCCCCTCCCCAGTAATCGGCTACTTTTCATTGGTGCCCGCGCCTCCCCCGCCCAGGGAAGGAGGTGTCTCTTCTTCCTTCTTGCCTCTCTCCCCTCTGCTTCCTCTCGCTCTCTCTCTCTCTCTCTCTCTCTCTCTCTTTATTATTATCATTATTTGCAATCTGCTTAACCAGGCTTTAGAGGCCAAGTAAATCCGAGATCAATTTTCTTGTTTGGCTTTAAGTGACATCAACTAAAATCATTGTCCAAGTGCTAAATAGGAATGTGAAACCCAATTCAAGGGCAAGCGCCAGGGTATTTGTCAAACGAGGTGTTGCAGAAGAAGCGGCTGGAGGGGAAGCTGGGGTTTTTTTGGTTTTGTTTTTTTTTTTCTTGCCACTTTCCAGCCCGAGCTCTTTTTGTATGTGGGAGTGTGTGTGTGTTTGAAGGAGGGAGATGGGTGTTCTGCTCCTGGTCTGCTCACTGCTTTAAAGAACAAGGTCGGGTGGCCGTGAGCTTTTGGAAAACGGAGTAAACAAATGAGCAGGGAACTTGTGACAAGCAGATGGCGGGAGCAGTGCATGGGGATGCAGGAAGCATCCGGACCAAATTATGCGAATGCTTGTGATCAAAAGGATAAATCAAACCTGGGACTGGGGGAAAGAAGGAAAAGAAGGTAGAAGGAAGGAATGCCATTTAAATCCGAAGCACTATAGATGGCTATATAGTACGCTGCAAAAATACTAGGTATAACTTCTCTGTCCTTAAATAATACAGGCACGACGCAAACAGAGGAAAGTACAGGACTGATAGATACGCGAAGAAATTTGTGGCACACAGACTGCTTATAGGCGTATATGTACCTAAACAGATGTGTTCCCCAATGTATTTAAGCAAAACACCCCAATTGTTTTTACTTATAGCAAGGCGGGGTTCGGAGAAAGGAGAAGGGACAGTGGTGAGTGAAGGGCTTTCTGTATTCACTCTCTGTCCTGCCACTTGATAGGACAAGCTCCTGTTCCTTCCGCCGGCTGGTGACTGAGAAGCCGCTACGGAAATTCCTGGGAGCAGCCAACGGACCCTCTGTGACCACCCGCGGAGGGGCCCATGAGGTGGCCTCCACTCCCACGGCCCATCACTGCCCTTCTTCGGGGCTTGGGGAGGGAGGAGGTCCTGGGTCTTACTAGTGGAGGGAAGACTCCAGTGAGGGTAGGAAGGCTCGGCCCCCGGGCACCAGTCGGCGAGCCTGCAGAAGGCCATGTCTTCCCCCGATCCCCTCAGCCCAGGACAACCCACTTGTGGGGAATTGAGAGAAGGAAGAAGGGGCTTGGGGCCCCGAGGATGAAGGGATGGGGGGTGGGGTGGAGGTAGACATCCTTGTCCTCGGCGCTGTGACTGGGCCGATGCCCCTCCTGAGTCACAGAGGCCCCATCTGAGGACAAGGTAGCCGCTGTTGCACGACAGTAGTTCAGCAGCCGAGAGGTGCCGTGCGAGCACCAGGAAGATACGGGAAACGGAGGAAGAGATGTTTCCCGTCCCCGGCACAAGCGCCCGATCCGGGCATCCTTCGCTGCGGGGGATGCCCCCCCGCGTCTTACGACCTCCGCGTCCGCCAGTCCCCTCGGTGCCCCGGAGCCCAGGCAGGTGGCAGAAGTTGGAGCTGACCCCGGGGGCGTGCCTGGAAGGACACAGCCTTGCGGACAAGCGTGGGGCGGAGGAAAGACCTGAGCCTTGCCGTGTCACCAGCCGCGATGCTTCGCTCCAGCCCTTCTCCTCCTTTTCTTTCGGCCGACATGGGGGCCGCTGCAGATGGGTCGAGGCGTTAGCACCGTAATTGCTGTCGCGGATCGGGTTGCCGCAGCCGCCTGCCTCTTACCTGCTGCTTCCCGCACCGCCAACTCCAGTCTTGTCTTCAGCCGCTGTCACCAAACCGGGGGGGAAGGGGGAAAACGGGGGTAAAGGACGACAGAGTTGTGGGAAGGGAGGGTAGGGGGACGTGGGGACTGGAGTGGGGCCGGAGTCGTATTCCCCCTACCGCCATGAGGGGCAGCTGCCCCGCGCTGCCACTTCCCCGGGTGTTCCTCGCTTATTTTCCGTCTGCCAGAGGACAGTTTCCTCCTTCAGAGCAATTTACATTTAATTCCATCTAGGCAAATTTCCTCTTGATTGGTGCTGAAGAAGAGAATTATTGTTGAGTGGGTTTTAGAGGCGTCAAATCCCATACACTTAATATGTTAACAGCTTGCTCTTAACTGGTCTTTTTGGGATTGACTTTTTGACATGTGTTTGAAAGTAAAATGTGTAGTGTCATTTGAGCAGGGTAAATATCCCAAAGCAGCAATTACAGCCCTGCCGTTACAATTATACTGGCCTCCTCGTTACTGAGACACACTCCTGGAGAACCAGGAGGTTTATTATCTGTTACTTTTTTTACGGATATGCGTCCTTTTATTTCTGTGCCGCACAAGAAAACTTATGTTCGTGACTGATTATTAAATAGTGATTCAAAAGTGTTTTATACATATATATATATATATATATATATGGGGGTTTTTTTGGGTTTTTTTGTTTGTTTGTTTTTTTTCCAGAGGTAATTCTGTTCCATCTGAGAGATAGAGCCTTGCTAGTGCTGAAGTTGCCTGCAATATAGGCAGACTTGCTTAAATCAATGCCGGTATATTTTGTTTCTTTCTTTCTTTCTTTTTTTTTTTTTTTTTTTTTTTTTTTTTTTTTTTTTTTTTTTTTCTTNTTTTTTTGGTGTCCCTAGCTTCGCTTTGCTCTCTTTTAGCGATGCATCGTTTTAGCGATATGTATCTTCCGAGTTGTAAATATCCTTCAGCCGTGCTCCAGACAGAGAGGCAGAGAGATTTACAGGCTCTGAGAGTGGCGAAAAATAACCTCTTGGTCAGTTTCTTTTTTTTTCTGGATGCACCGCTAGCCGCAGGCAGGGCCAGCTTCACTGGAGCAGGAATTCTCTCCAATTTGGAGGCACAGACCGATCCTGGCAGAAAGGTCCTGCCAGCTTGAGTTATAAACTGCTGGAGGAATTAAGGACAAAAGTTTTGATTGGAGTTGATTTCGTGTTCTGCCCGTGAAAGCTGCTGTTCTCTTTTTCCCTGTAATCGGTTTTGTGTTTCATTCGCTCCTAAGCTATGTTCTTGATATTGCTCACTTGCATTATTGTCATAACGTATCTCAACATGCGTTCAAAATCCGAGTCACCGGCGAATTCATCTCGTCGTCAGGATTACTCCAATCCGATCTCAGAGGCGATTAGAGGGAGGTAAAATACCGCCTAAAGCCTAATCTTTAATTTCTTCCTCCTCAATAAAATGAATAATTCCATTGCGTTTTTAAGTAAAAAATGAATTGAAAAGGATAATAACTCCGCTAACCTTCTGTTGCGTGTATTAATCTTTTCCTGGAAGTGTTTAACCACAGTCATGTTGCACGAGAAGACTGCCCGTCGCAGCGAGCTCCCTCCGGGAGCCCTGAGCGGCTCCCCAAGGCTGGGAAGACACAGATCACCCGGGCTCTTGGGCGACGTGTTGGGCGAGTTTAGCGTGGGCTGGGGGAGAACAAGTAGGCTAGGGAAAATACTTCTGGCTGCGGCACCGGCGGACCCGACGGCGCCTGGTCAGCGCCCGATTGTTGTTGTTATTATTAGTAGTAGTAGTGGTAGTGCCACCACCAAGGTCCACTGCAGAAGCCGGGGTTTGCTCTCACTCTCCCGATCCACTGCCTTCGTGGGGAGGCGATTTACTCTCTAGACGAAGGAGAGCTCCCTCTCTCCCGCAGCCCCGCTGTGCCCCAGCCCGAGTAACGCCTTTCCTTCCCAGACCCCGCCGCAGCTTGAAGTACCTACTCCGGCTTGCTAAAACCAGGAATTAGCCCTTTGGCTGCTCAAGTCGCTGTCCATTCCCACTCAGGGCTTCTCGTTTAATGTAATTGAAGGGAAAGAGTTAAAGAGGGGGGGAAGCAGACCCAGGGATTACCGGGGCGGTGGGCCAGCTGCGGTCCCCGTTTATCAGCCGGCGTTGGGGGACATCCAGATCCGCCGTCCTTCTCCGCGGGAACCTGCTGCTGTCCGCCCGGCTGCCAGGGCGGCGAGCAGGGCTCCCCGGGCCCTGAAGGGCGAGGCGGAGACGTCAGCAGTGTTCGGGAGCACAGGGCAGCAGCCGCGGACTCTGCTGCTTCAGGAGCTCATGCAAAGGCTCTTGGGCTTTGCCAGGTTGTTTTGAGTTGCAATTCCTCTCCGTTTTCTCCACTGACGTTATATATCTGTGAATACACCTTCTGAGGCCAAGAAACTTAAGTATAGTCTCCCATGCAGTAAGTGCGTGTTGGCATCTCTGTGTATCAGTTCCACTGCAAGGAAAAGAATAAAATGTCGCTATTTTAAACCGAATCCATCACCAAAGAGAAGCAGCTGACACTGCCCAGCAAAACACGAGTGGGAGGTAAACCAAAGTTTGACAGTACACTGCGTCTCGTACAGACTCCTCTAAACCGAAAGCCAAACGGGTGCAAATTAAACCTTTTCACGTATAAAGCCTTTAGTCACATGTAATCGAAATTACAAGTGACCATCTAAAGCAGCGCTCCCGGCCCTCCCGTAATTCATGCAAGCGATTTGTCTACAAGTGTGCCAGCTATGAACGTGAACGGCAGCAATCACGTCTAATCTAATCAGTCCGCCTGTGAGGGGACCCAGCAGTGTCATCAACTCCAAAGGGCCCTTGGTGGAAGTGGCTGGGAGAGGCCAGCGGCAGCTGGAGCCATGAATGACACTTTCTCATTTGTTCCTTTCCCAGCTCAACAAATGTTTAGCCCCGTTGCTGCTAAATGAACGCCCTACGCTCTTTGGCTCGGGGAAGCTATTTGTTTTTAAGATTCCTGAACAGGATCAGGAGCAATTAACTTATTTTTGTTTCTATTTTCTCCCAGTGTACTGGGACCTAACCTAGAGCAAAGAGCTGGTTGGCGTCTGAGTGCTGCCTTCCCGGCACCGGAGTATGCCGGGCTTGCCTTGACGGCGGGGAAGAGGCGTCCTCGTCAGCAGGCTAGCAGAGACGAACCCGGAACAAAACCCCACTCTCCCTCTGTGGGTCCGTTTCGGTGTGCCGCTGCCGCGGGGGAGAGCGAAGCCAAGCGAAAAGCACGAGAATATGGACAGAAGCAGGAGCCATGTCTCGTCGCAGACGCTCCTGGACGGCAGCCGGAGAGGGTTCCTTGCCTCCCACAACTGCTCGCCGGGCACAGACACGGGGCAGAACTGAGCGACTCTCGGTGGGGTGGGGACGAACCTATTAGTATTTCCTTGAAGGACAAAATCTTAAACTTTGATTGTTATTTCGTGGGGTGTTTTTTGTTTGTTTGCTTTTTTAAATTTTTTTTTTTTTTTTTNTTTTTTTTTTTTTTTTTTTTTTTTTTTTTTAAAAAGTCGCTATCAGAACATAACGCGCCTGTGCCAGTGGGAATCCGTCAGGGCCGGTGGCTGAGCTGGACATCCCAGGCTGACCGAGGCGTCTCTGCGGGTCTCACGAGGGTCCCGGATTACCCACGTTTCGCACAAAACGCGTCTGGCTCCATTTTTGCAAAAGGACTCTCCCGTTGCTTGACTTGCGGCTCTCGCCGTCTTCCGCACATTCGTTTACCGTTCTTCAAGTGTTTGAAACCGCTTGCGGAAGATGCGGTGGTTCTTGCGCAGGAAGGCTCAACAGCTACTCACAGCCCCACATCTCCTACCCACACCCTGTGCTCACTGCCCTGTCCCTTGTGGGGCTGCGCTTGCTGCCCACGCAAAGGTGCCCCGACGGCTCTCCGCGCCAAGAGTTTGCCGTGTCCCAGCAGGAGCTCTGCGCTTCACAGACCTGGAAACACCCGGGGCCTGACCCAAGATTACCCCGAGACTCAAGGAAGCGTCGAGTAGGCACCGTGTCCCCAAGGCCAAGAAGGGAGGCCGCACCTCTGGGCATCTTTGATAAGGGCGTAGTCCCGTGGGAGCCGCTTGTGTCCCCCGCCCGCCTGAGCTCCTTCGACAGAGGTGCCAGCTCTCCCTACTCGGGATCGGATTTAAAGCTCAGCGGGGGGCTCTCTAAGCACGAGTCTCGCCCTCGGCGAGCCGCCAGTGCGGGCGCCAACAACAAGGAGCTGGAGACGTGTCTCCCCGCGGGCGGCACCGGCCGTGGCGGGCAGCCGCAGCCGCGGGGCGATGCAAGGGAGAGCTGCGGGACCTGCGAAGCCTAGGACGGGCTCTCGGCGCTCTACCCTCCTGGCCTCAGAGACAGTGAAGGACTGAAATCGGTTGGAGGTGGGGAACTTGATGCCTCAAGCCCGCTCTGCCGCCGAGGTGTTTTCCCCGGCCTCTTGCTTTGCCTCCTTGGGCCGGAGGAGGGAGGAAGTCATGGCCGAAGGGGGCGAGCTTTTGGCCCCGCGCATTCCCCTGCCCCAGCGGTTCTCCCGCCCCAGCCCTTAGCTCCGTTCGCAGCGCGGAGCGCAGAGCCGGTCGCCACTTTCTCTGGTTCTCTTTCTTTTTATGCTACGAAGATTCAGGGAGGTGAATTAAACGAGATTCTTCCTGCCCCCTGGCTAAAGGGTCCTTGGACTCCGCGCCTGCGTAGGAAAAGCGAAAGCCGCGGTGGGGGCGGGTGCCGGGACAGTGCCTCTCGCTCTGTCCCGCGGAGCCCCGGGACAGAGCGGCGGGAGAATCTCTGCCTGCTTCGCTCGAAGCCGTAGAGCTAGAGCGGATGATCGTCTCCCCCGACGGGCACACACTCCCAGGAGTGTGCTGAGATTTCAGACACGTAAATTAAAATGTGACGGCGGACCTGGCTTCCATGTCAGCGGGGTTTTGCCGCGGCTAGTGGCGGCGGCGGTGCCTGACTCCGAAGCTGTCACACAGATACTCACTGGCCTTCTCAAGTTCGGCACTGGTTCACAGTTTCACAAATCTAGTTACTAAGAAAACACGTGAATTAATAAGAAATAGAACGACCTTTGCAGCACTGTAATTTCTGTACCTGCCTTCCCGTGATGTCTGCTGTGCTGCCTTTCAAACAACTTACCATGTACTTTGTGTCTAATTTCTTTGAAATTACAAACACATAACTTCTTCATGATTACATCGCCTTTGTTTTGGCTTACATTTCCTTACACATCTTGATTTTACTAACAGACGTGTCCTGCAAGTACTACTTGCACATAACACTGTATAACAAAGTGCTCCGAATATGAGGTGTAAATGTTTTGTGCTTCATGAAGTCTGAGTAACTCGGAACCACTTCAAGCCACAAAAATTCTTTTTTGTCCATTTGTTTTGTTTTTAAAGGTAATTTCAGGGCATAGAAAGGTTTGACTGCTCCTTAAGGGACAGGGAGCTGGGAAGACTCTGCAGCTTGGCAGGGCAGGGTCCCACTAATCAGCCAGGGCTGGTCCCATCGCTCCCAGCCAAGGAGGAAGATGGGCTGAAGCATAGAAAGAGATGGTGGCAATCCAAAGTCCAGATCACTAACCTGTCTGTTATCAACAGGCAGGTCTGAAATAAATCCATGGGCCAGTCTGGATCAAGAGATGGACTAAAAACTGTCTGGATAGTCGGGCCCAAAGAGTTGTGGTAAACTGAGTTAAATTCAGTAGGTGGCTGGTCACAAGTGGTGTGCCCCACAGCTCGTCATTGGGGCCAGTTCTGTTTAATAACTTTATCAATTATTTGGATGAAGGGATTGACTGCACCCTTAGCATCTGAATCATAGAATCATAGGATCAACCAGGCTAGAAGAGACCTCCAAGATCATCCAGTCCAACCTATCACCCAGCCCCAGCCAATCAACTAGACCACGGCACTAAGTGCCCCAATCCAGTCTTTTCTTGAACACCTCCAGGGACAGTGACTCCACCGTCTCCCTGGGCAGCCCATTCCAATGGCAAATCACTCTCTCTGGGAAGAAATTCCTCCTAATATCCAGCCTATGCCTCCCCTGGCACAACTTGAGACTGTGTCCCCTTGTTCTGTTGCTGGTTGCCTGGGAGAAGAGACTGACCCACACCTGGCTATAACCTCCCTTCAAGTAGTTGTAGACAGCAATGAGGTCACCCCTGAGCCTCCTCTTCTCCAGGCTAAACAACCCCAGCTCCCTCAGCCTCTCCTCACAGGGCTGTGCTCCAGGCCTCTCAGCTTCATCACCCTTCTCTGGACATGTTCCAGTACTTCAACATCTCTCTTGAATTGAGGGGGCCCAGAACTGGACTCAGTACTCAAGGTGTTGCCTGACCAGTGCCGAGTACAGGGGAAGAATAACCTCCCTTGTCCTACTGGCCACACTGCTCCTGATACAGGCCAGGATGCCATTGGCTGTCCTGGCCACTTGGGCACACTGCTGGCTCATGTTCAACCTACTATCAATCAGCAGTTCCAGGTCCCTTTTTGCCTGGCTGCTCTCCAGCCACTCTGTCCTCAGCCTGTAGCACTGCTTGGGGTTGTTGCGGCCAAAGTGTAGAACCCTGCACTTAGCCTTGTTAAATCTCATCCCATTGGCCTCTGTCCACCCATCCAGCTTGTTCAGGTCCCTCTGCAGAGCCCTCCTACCCTCCAACAGATCAACACCTGCTCCTAACTTGGTGTCACCTGCAAACTTATTGATGATGGACTCAATCCCCTGGTCCAGATCATCAATAAAGATATTGAACAGGACTGGGCCCAGCACTGATCCCTGGGGGACACCACTAATGACAGCTGCCAACTGGATGTGGCACCATTCACCACCACTCTCTGGGCCCAGCCCTCCAGCCAATTCTTGACCCATATCAGAGTGAATCTGTCCAAGCCAGAAGCTGCCAGCTTTGCCAGGAGCTTGTTGTGGCAGATGGTGTCAAAGGCTTTGCTGAAGTCCAGGTAGATTACATCCACAACCTTTCTCACATTCACTAGGAGGGTAACCTGATTGTAAAAGGAGATCAGGTTGGTCAGGCAAGACCTGCCCTTCCTAAACCCATGCTGGCTGGGCCTGATCCCTTGCCCATCCTGTAGGTGCTGTGTGACGGCACTCAAGATGACCTGTTCCATAACCTTGCCTGGCTCTGAGATCAGGCTGACAGCTCTGTAATTTCCTGGCTCCTCCTTTCTGCCCTTCTTGTGGATGGGCACCACATCGGCCAGCTTCCAGTCATTAGGGGTCTCTCCAGTGAGCCAGGACTGTTGATCAATGATGGAGAGCAGCTTGGCCAGCTCATCTGCCAGCTCTCTCAGCACCGTAGGGTGGATCCCCTCTGGTGCCATGGACTTGTGAGGGTCCAAGTGGCTCAGGAGGTCCCTTACTGCTTCCTCCTGGATTACATGGGGACTGTACTGGTCCCTGGCTCCATCTGCCAGTTCAGGAGGCCAGCTGTCCTGGAGACAACCTGTCCCACTATTGAAGATAGTGTTAAGTACTTCTGCCTTTTCCTCATCTTTTGTTACCACATTCTTCACTGCATCTAATAAGGAGTTGAGGTTGTCCTTGCCCCTTCTTTTGCCATTAATGTATTTGTAGAAGGATTTTTTTATTCTCCAGTGGCCAGTCTAAGTTCTAAATGGGGTTTTGCCTCTCTACTTTTTTTCCTACAAGACCTAGCAACATCCTTAAACTCTTCCTGGGATACTTCTCCTTTTTTCCAAAGGTGATACACCCTCTTTTTTTCCCTCCTTAATTTCTTTAGAAGCTCCTTGCCCATCCAGTCCATCTGTCTCTCCTCCTTCTCAGTGTGGGGACAACTTGGGAGGGAGGACAAGTCTGCAGTGGAGGTGAGTGTAAATCAATGTTTCCCACAGCTTTTGGCTAGCAAGGCTGGGCATATGAATTGCTGCCAGGTCAGTTTCCACTGAAGAGTTGGACCCAGCTGTGGTGGTGACAGTCACTTCTGTGACTAAAGTGTTTTTAGTTTCCACTTTAGGCCCCCACGCTCTAAATGACTTGCTAGGGATGGAGTCCAGTTTTAATATTGTTTCCTACCCCTGCATGGAGTTGGCGCATCCCTGCATTGGGAAGCCTCAGCAGGCATTGTAGAGCCACAGTGGTGACACTTGTCTTCACCTGTTTACAACTAGCTCCTCCCCAGGCACTGCCACAGAGTCCCAGAGAGGTAAAGACGGTGGTGAGAAGGCAAGCAGGTGGATCTTTGCAGAGACAAAGCTTCCTCTGGGGTGGACAGGCAGTGATCTCACTCCTTCATTGGGTTTGGGAACTGGGTGTTAACTTTGGGCAGCCTGGCTTCCTTCATACTCCACTGCCCGCCATAGCCAGACTGGGGCTGAGGCTGCAGTGTCTGGTTTGGCAAGTCACCCTTTACTCAGCCTGGCTTTCAGGCAGAGCCCCACCTGACCATTCAAATGCTGTCAGCTTCTGTGCTCTGTCATGACTAGGATAAAGGATGGGAAAGGGATATGTGATTCTTTGAGTGCTGTCAAAGCCCAAGACAGCAAACTTGTCTGGGAGCCGGGAATGGTGGAAAATACTATCAAGGCTCCCTCCAGCCCAGAGTCCAATAGATCTGGTAACGTGAATGCAAAAGTGGTGGAGGGGTGCCTGTTGTGTGCACCCCACCCTCCTGGCCCTACAGCAGCTGCCTCCCACCCTGCTGCTACCTGAAAAGTGCTTTTTCTTGCAGCTGCACGCACGCCGGGGCAGAATCACTGTACCCCAGCGCTTCAAGCCTCCCATAACACCTCTGGGTGAGCCCTCAGTCACAGCACAAAGTGAGAAGAATGGTCATTCCCATCAGCTCCAATTTCTCCTTTTATTTTCCTTAATTCTCCTCAACTCATGTGCAGATGAGGCTGGTATGCAACCGGAAAAAAAAGTGTCGCTCTGGGTTTCTCCCTAGACGACTAAGGAAGAAGTGTCACTTACCCTTCCCTGTTTGGCTCAGCTACTAAGTGTGCTGCAGAAGACCTTCCTTACAGCTCTTGCTCTCAGTTCCTGCAGCCTGACATGCTTGCAACAACCCCCTGAAGCAAGGACACTTCATGACAGCCTTGCAAATCATCAACAGTCCATCAGCAAAGCCCTTCAGGCACAACACTAAGGCTCTAAAAGGACCTCAGCCAGCTTCCTTACTTCTGGATACAGTTTTTCTGTTGTGCCTTCTTTCCAGTTTTGTCTAGAAAAGTCCAGGAATTAGTCATGTTCCTGCAAAGCAAAGCAAAAAGCTAATGTTTTCCTAAGTTGTGTGAATTTTCACTGATGAGAATTTGAATTCTTTCCAGCTCATATTGAAGGCACAGGAAGACAGGTAGCAGGCACTAGTAGTTTGCTTAACAGTGCGGGGGTTTTGTTTGCCTTTTTTCTTTATAAAGGTATCATATCATTGAATATTTGTTTGCTGTATATTTGGTTTGTAGATCAGATACATATTTACTATAAGTTAACATAATACAATCTTAAAAAACCCCGAAGTTGTTACCAAGTGGAATCATATAAGAGTTCAAATGGTTTGAAATATTGGAAACATCTTTTAATTGTAGAATTCTATACAAACTCGGGTAGATGCAGAAGGGGTCACAACAAAATGTGTTCTTATTGCCTGATTTTTTTTTTCACAGAAATAGAAACATTGATGGCAAGCTTACTGACATTAACATGATGAGATATCTTCAAACCTGCAAAATTAATAGACACAACAACACTCCTAAGTAATTTGTATGTGTTTGACTACTTATATACCAACCTCAAAATACAATGAGCCAAAGATTAAAACTTTTTAATGCACATCACAAAATAATGCAAAATTAAGCACCAAAAAAAAAAAAAAAAAAAAAAAAAAAAAAAAAAAAAAAAAAAAAAAAAAAAAAAAGTAAACAGGGGTAAACCTGAAAATACACTATTTTTTTACATAGGGCTCTGAATTACTTCCTGTATAGCTGTGTTTTAAGTGAGGCACACATTTTGTTTTCTGCACAGGACATCAATATCTGACACAGCTACAAGAACAAATGGTAACAAACAAAAGGGAAAGAAACATAATCACGAGTGGACCTCAAATTCCATGCCAGGAATGGAAAGAAAAGAAAACATTCCTCACAGCCCTAAGCAAAGCTATACATTAAAATATGCTACAACCTTTGTTCTCAAAATGTCCTTGGCACTTTCCCTCTGATAATCGTACTTTCATTAAAAAAAAAAAAAAAAAAGAGGAGCAAATTGCATTTCTGCGCCTGTATCGTAAGGCAAAACTATAAACACAACAACGAGGACAAGTTACCAAAAAAAACCCAAGCCAAACACAACCCCTGCCCTCAGACCATCACCCTAGAACTCCAAGTGCTTGGTGAAATAATATCACCCTTCTTCTTCATCGCTGTCTTTCATAGTAATGCCCTGAAGTCCTCCTGCATCTGTGACTGAGACTGTGGCCTCCTCTACGGTCAGCCGGCTGTGAACAGTGTCGTAGGTTTTACTGTTGAGCGTTCCCTCCAGGACACCTTGCAATCTGAAGTCTCGGTAGGTTTTCTGTGGCAAAAATAAAATATCCTGAATTGGACTCTAGCAAGACTGATCAGTTTTCCACTATACACTGGCCATTTCTACCATGAGGGTGCAACAGCTTCATGCCTTCTGGAGTTAGGCACCTATCATCTAGAGTTTGCTAAACATCTTGCAGTCTTAGTTTCTAGGCTGAATGAGATTTTCATAAACTCTGGAGAGTCCACAAGCCACACCTTGATGGTCATTTCTTTAAGAGACTCTGTTTTGTACATTTCTATTACTGTATGCAGGTTTCTCAGCAACTTTCATGTGTCTCATTTATTTAATAAGAAATCGACAAAGAATTTTTCCAAATGCATATTGGCATGCAAATTTGCCTACAGGTAGCCCTATCATTTTACAGAAAATGTAAATGTTTGACTCTTTCTCCACAATATGATTTTGTTTGCATTTATCTTGACATTTATATGCCAAATGTTGAAAAATAAAATAATTTTTAGATTAGTATCTATACTCTATACTGTGAATGTTTCTCAGGTGACTACTTCAGTTAATTTGCATTGTCATCAACATTTTGACTCAAATCTACACATTTTTTTTCCCCACTTGAGATTTTTTTTCCCCTGATATCCAGCCTTTCTGTGAACCAGCAGATAATAGGACATTTTTTCTCTAACTTTCTATCAAGGAAGAATTCTGACTGAAATTGTTTTATTCATTGGTACTATGTTCAAGTAAACATATGGAAACCCATCTACTCTGTCTTTCTTAATTTTAGACTGTAACATATTTGAAATAACCTCTCCTGAAGTTAGCCTAAAAAGCTTAAGAAGGACAGCTTCATCTAGCTAGTTTCTAATCTTGTGTACACTGTTACTATGAAGTCCCAATGTCTGTGGAAGAGACTATGTGGAAAAGAAAATGGAAAATAATTAAGGGTTGTTAGGCCTATTCCTTTTCCAGAAGAGACTGTGCACAATCCCTAGAGCAAGAAAAAAGAGCTGATCTTGTTTCACTCAATAGTTCAGAGAAGTGCAAAAGACACCTCTCAAAATGGGTAGCATGCATCTGGGAGAATTTTCTCTGCCACTATCTATAATGATTATTTAAACCTTGTCTGAATCTCTGCAACTGAGGTTTATTTGACTTTCATAGGTCAACTTCAGAATCAATGGATGCAGCTTATGTTTTGCTCACACACTCCTGTGAGTATCCTCCTGGTCTTTTTCAAGTGTCACCATTACATTCCCCTTTTATAACACTGCACATTCAATTTCCTTTTATGCTGTTAACAGGTCCTACAGCAATTTCTTTCTATTTTACATAGCAATCTTCCCCTTCTCAGACCAGCACTCTAGGGTTCAGTCATTCCTCTTCTCTTGACATATTTTTGCAGGATAATAATGTTCACTTACAAGCTTAATTTTTCATTTCTCCCCAATCCTACTCTTGGTCCTTGACTCTTCTTTAGTCACATCCTTATGTACGTGTCTCAGACATTTAATGATATCTTTATGCCATCCTTCAGTCTTGGCTTTAATAGGAACAAGCAATGTTTTGCTCTTCTGGTCATTCCTAAGAATGCCACTACATTTGCTGCAGTCAAACATGAAATAATCTATTTCTTACTCATCCCATGTCCCTTAAAAATGATCTATCTTTTTTTTTCCCCCCCCCCCTTTTCTGGGGGCGAATATTTCCAAGAGAGGGGCAACACAGGCTCCAAGTTTTTCTAAAAGCGAACAGAAAAGTGCCTTCATTTGTTCCAGAGTTTGGAGGTACTGTGCCTCCCCACATGCTTCTCTCCAGCTGGGCTGTGGCAGTGAATGTTTCTTATAATCCTCTCCTTGAACCGTTGTTTCTTATTTCCCAGCAGCCTGCTGTTTGCTGGGTTCCAGTTTTTATCAGTTCTGTCTTCACCACCACACAGGTGGGCAAGATTTTATGCCATTCATCAGAACCTCTATGACTGACATAAATTGACACCTTGAAGGTGCCATGGAATAACACACTTGGAATTTATGTGCAAAGCTAATCAGGTGTACGGGCACAGAGAGGCTGCTGCCCTAACCCAATGTGTTTCATTGCCACCAGGAGCCTGCTTCCTCTGAACACAGCTACCCAGTGTCAGCCTGCAGAGGGACGGTTGATTGACAGTGCCGATGAACTTCAGTTTTGCAAAAGCCTCTTCTTTTAATCTCACAGGTGATATTTAACTGGTATATTTCAGCCTGTCCACTCTTAGATCTAACTGGGCACAGGTTTTAGATCCTTTTCTCTTTTCTCCCAGAGGATGATAACTCTCTTCACTTAAGAAGAGCTTTAAACCTTTCTCAAGAGCCAGTCATTTCAACCACAAACAGCAAACTGCTTTTACCATTTTGGCACATAATATAATGAAGAGCTAAATCCTGTTTCCAGAGATCAGAAGGTCAGAAATAGCAAAGCTAAGCTTATGTGGTTCAGGGTGCCATGACACCATGACTGTTATGACTGTTTTCTTGCACCTCTCTATTCTTTCCCTTTTAGCTAGCGAATCCTGAAAAGTGCAGCTGCAAATCTGGCATCTGGGTGTCTAAACCTGTTTGACTTGACAGTCTTGCATGAATTTAATGGGAGAGTATTTTTAAGAAATCATGGTCAGCACTGACAACAGGTGCTTCTTACTCCACATTCATATAGATAGCAAGAATGTTCAGAGTTAAATAACAGAATTAAAAGGAAAAAAAAAAGGTGTAAGGGTTTTCTGTTTCTGGCTTCAGGTTATTAGCTAAGATCTGAAAGTGATTTAGGAGGAAACTTTCTTTTATGGAAGGTAATCTGTAATTGCCTACTGCAAGGTACTTCACACTTTGCCCAGAAGCATTTGACATTGGTCAGTGTAAATGGCTGAGGATTTGGTATTTCTCTTGATACTTCTCCAGGAGTATGAAAGACAATAGAATGTTATCTAATACATCGAGTACTGTTTTCAGTTGAACCTAGTAATCACATGTGCATAAAATAAGTAGTTCTGTTCAGGAAAGTGGAAAAAATGGAAAAAGAACACTATTTGGATTATTAGGTTAAAAGTAAAAAATCAGCAGTATAATAAACAATTTATTAGAAACCCCATAGAGCATTGATGTACAGCTAGCAGTAATCTGCCAGTGCTCGTTGGAACAACTTTGATTGTTACTGAGTCCAGAATGGCTGACAATTGCTAATGCACATATAATTACTGTTAGAGGTTGTAGTAAATTGTTTTTATTCTGAAATTTGCTCCAATTATGAAAAAAAATCCAACATCTTAACCTAAAAGTATCTAAGTTTGTAACTTCAGGTTTTTTTTTGTTTTTTTTTTTTTTCCCAAAAACTTTTAGGGTGATCTGTACTTGACCATGTTAATAATTCATCACTTTTCTCTCTTTACTATGCAGCCTAACACAAACACATTTTATTTACCTTCACTATCTTGATGAGAGTCTTCAGCTGATAGACGTGAAGCTGAAGGTCTAATCTATCAGCCAACCACATGGATATGACTTTCATTGAGCCGCTATACCATTGCTGAAAAAAAGGATAAAAAAACACCCACTAAACAATCCTGCAGTATTCATTTAACAGATTTGGTAATGAGAGGTAATGAAACACTTTGAAATGATCACAGATCAGCACTTGAAGTCAACAATGATATAATTTCCTGTTAAGAGAATTGCATGTCAGCAGGAAATCAAATAACTTGACCCAGACTGTTCTTTACATGAATTAGCAACTGCCATTTTATCTTTCAGTTACAACATTTTCAAGCAAAATAGTGTTATGCACTTTGCTATCTGTCAGTAAGAATGCATATTAAATACTCAATTACATGAGAGAACTGACAGCTAAAACAGCAAGGAAAAAAAATCAGGTAGCATATCTTCAGAGAGAATTTGCAATACCTAGATTTTTCAAGCTAAACAGGAAAGAGCATCAAATGTAAACTATGAAATCTGTCCTGCTTTTTTTCAAATTAAATCAATTTTTTATTAAGCAAAAAAACCCAGAAATCCATGGAAACTGTATTGAACCATTCAATTCATCACAAAATAACCATATTAAGGTTTTAGTTTACTTTAATTACTAATTAAAATACTATAATTATGGCTTAGCTTATTTCCTTTTTATCTCTTAGGCACAGGTATGTTTTCATTCAAAGCTTCACAAACGGATGAGGTAAGAATAAGCTCTCTGCTGTTGGTGTCTGTTATGGTAAAAAACCTGCTCAGATCCAAATACCTACTATAATAACTCTTGCACTTTAACTGGATTAAAAGAGATTTTACTAAATATAGTCGTAGCTACTTTCCTTTCCCTCCTGTAGAATATCAACCAGAGATCATTTAGCAAAAAAGCAAAAAGGGAGTTTGTTTTTTTGGTGGTGTTGGTTTTTGGGGTTTTTTTGGGTTTGTTTGTTTTTTAATTTTAAGAACGAGAGATTGAGAGAGTTTGTGTTGTAGCTGTTTCTAGTCTCTTTCCCCACAGGGAAGAGGATTAAATTATTTTCTAATGTAATTTCCTGTGTCTTTGCAAAATACACAGGTATGCAAAGGGAGTAAACACTGTGCTTATGTTAAAATGAAGCATGTTAGGGAAGGTATACATCATGAAGCAATTCAAAGGAAGGATCTAATGTCTCATTAGCCATCCCTATTTTAACAAATAGGAAAAAAAAAAAGAAAAAAAAAAGAAAAAAAAAAAGAAGCTAAATTACTGGCTACCAGGTGTAACAAAAGACATAAATAGAGTTCTCTATAAAAAATGTAAGCTCTCTGGAAAGAGCTGTAAAGACATACAGTAAATACATGTAAACACTGTTTCCTTATAGGAAACAGTCTCATCTTATTGTAACTACCAGTTGCAAGCTAAGTCTGAAATAGGATTTTCATATAATAATAGCTTCCAGTTATCCTTTAATATATTAAAATGTATTTTAATTGATTGGAAAGAAATTACTTTCCCTTTTTTTTTCTTAATTTCTCCTGTGAATTTACAATTTTACAGAAATGAGCAAACACACCACAAAAATGCGGACAGTTGTGCAAAAAAAAAAAAAAAAAAGAAATCAATTTGTTATCCATAAAATACCGGACTTTTATCACCAAAAAACATTTTTACATGACTTATATTATTTTACCCCAAATATGCATGCTGGTTTTGATTTCTTTTGTAAGTATCTGCAAAATATGTCTGATGTGACAGAGTTGTTACCAAGGGGCAACTGTAAACTGTAAGACAGGTGATGTATCTATACAGATGTCCAGAAAATAAAATACAGTTGAGCTTATTCACTTGGGGGACTCTATTGGCCTAATAAGCATAAAAATAATATGCCAAGTATTCAACCAAAATATCTATTGTTATCTGCAATAAGATGAGCCAAATTATTACATTATCATTCAAACTCTACAGCTTAATCTTTAACATATTTACAGTAGACAGAATGATTTTAGTGGTAGAGTTGTCTCAAAATTGACACTCTTCCATAAAAAAAACTAAAAAAATGCCAGTAACACATACACGCTGCATTCGGTTTGTATAAGTGGAAAGCAGAAGGGGCTCAAACATCCTCATACAAACAAACTACAGACAGGGTCAGAAATTCTGTGATTGGTTTTCTCTTTCAACCCCACTCAACAGTGCAAGATTACTGAGAAAGGCTTAGTTCTATTTGTTTGGCAAAACATGTTTTAAAGCCCATCCAGATAACTTAAGTAGGATGGATGCAGTGAAAAATTAGACTCTCCATATATCCGTATCTGTCATACGCTTACATGCACTGAAAACAAAGGTAAAAAAGTGGCTGGAATTAATTTTGCTTCTCGATTTTGAAAAAAAAAAAAGATATACTAAGTTTTCCTGACTAGCTTATATCTAGTAAAACCTGCAGTAGAAACATTGGGTGACTGTGAAATGACACTATGGTACTTGCTCTTCTGTCAGCATACCTTGTTCAGAAAAAAATATGACTGCTCTTGAATATTAGAAAAATATGTATCCTTATTCAGAATTTCCACTGTATTTTTCATAAAAATCACATCCCAGTATATTTCCAGATTTTTTCTAGAGGTACTTGTGGGTAGGATCGGGCTCATTAGTTTTGAGTATTTAGTACAGGTCGAAACTGCATAAACATAAATATACTGGATTTCATAAGAAGGAAGTAAATCTTTCCCTAACGCTTCATTTGGAGCCTGTTAAAATGCAAAAGCACTGCGAATGCCTCTCAGAGTGGAATCCAAGGTTACACATTTTGACAACCATGAGCATGCTATAGAGGCTGAGATGCATCTACCGCGAGTTATGGGAGTCTACCACAAACTTAACAGCTTAATCAATGAGGTAATGGTCCTGAGATGGCACAGTTTTAAAGTAATAAGAGTAATAATAATAATAATTTTAAAATGCTTTAAACTTGTTTAAGAAAAAGTAATTTTCCCATTAGTAACAATGACACTGAAAAGACAATGTGACTCCCGCAGATGTCAGTTAGATGGTATTGCTGTCATGTTCTCTGCTGTTGTCTACGCGAGAATAAAGCAGGAAGTGTTTATTACATGTTTTTCCACATTGGCACATAACAGCAGCCGACCACTTTAACAAAAATATGTTTGCCTCCTTGTTTCCCCCTCTCTTATTCATAGCTCATCCAGCTCCTGTAAGGGCATGCATTACTCACTTCATTTTCCTGAGATACCTCTTTTAAAGCAAAAAATAAGAGAAAAGGAAAGGCTAGGCTTGACTCTGTGAGACCCTTGTATTTATTCACACTTATTGTGCATGACTGTAGACTGGTAAATCATATTAGCAGCCCATCTCCCCATCAAGCTGCTACTTGCTTTCCAGCCCTGGGAAGGTTCAACAAATCAACAGGAGCACGGAAAACAGAACATCAGTCTAATCTAGTGTTTAAGGTGAAGTTTTCAAACCCAATCTAAGAAGATCTTTAGAGCAAGCAACAAGCTGAAGGGCTCAGAAGGTGGTATTGACAATGAAAGAGTGTTGAAATATTGAGAAGCGCAGCACTTGTGCATTTTTAATAACAAGAGGGTCAACAAGGACACAGCTCCCTCAGTGCCAATAGTTGCCACACCAGGGCAATAAACGCTTTCAGTTCATCAGATTTCTTAAACAGTTCATCAGCTTTCTTAAACACCCTAAACCCCCTCAGCGGACCTTTAGTCTTAAATTAACAAACCAAAGCAATGAAAGAGGGTGCAGCGTGAATGGCCAGCATTGATCCCCAACGGGGCTCGGCGCGGCTACAGGCACTGAAAAACTCGCACCATTGTCAGGAGGAATTGACAAACCTCCTGCCCTAAATAGTCCAGCTGAGGCGGGCTGGAGACACGCAGCTGTAAAGGGCTCCCCTTGCCCCGCTCCCAGCACTCACAATGCACCAGGCATGAGCTCTTTGTCAGGCCCAGACTCTGCAATTTTCTAACAAGGATTAAAGTTGTTTCTCGGGAGGG
Source organism: Ramphastos sulfuratus (assembly GCA_013399055.1). NCBI lineage: Eukaryota > Metazoa > Chordata > Aves > Piciformes > Ramphastidae > Ramphastos > Ramphastos sulfuratus. The sequence goes on along the minus strand of WBNM01031194.1, from coordinate 157,728 downwards.
CCAGTGAAAAGCGATTTAGCAACACACCGTGCTTTCTTCAGGCAAGTTAAAGAGAAGTAGTTAAGGAATTTCATTATTCTGTTGACCGGTGGAAATGCAAAACAAATATATTAAATATTCACCATCTTTCTGGGTGCCCAAGCTATAAGGTTCACAGAACGGTTCAATTAAATATAACACTTTGTGGCTGAAAGCAAGCACTTCAGATTTATTTTTGAAGTTTTAGAAAACGGTGCAGCTGTTTGCCACCTGGAAGGAGGCTCAATACATACTAACACACAATGCTTTAGTCCTTCTAGGGCTGGTATCCCTAACGCCTGAGACACGAGACCCCGCCGAGTTTCTATATCTAGCTGCTCTTGATAAATGGGCACTGTCAAAATGCTTTTTCTACTGAATATGGCTTGGAGAACAGCTTTTCTAGGAGCAGCATTTTATCTTCCTATGGAAGCCTTTATTGCACTATTGATCAGGAATTGGGTCACTCAGATGGCAATGGGATGTTTGTACTTCGTTCAACTCCACTTTTGCTATCAGGAACAGTAACAGAAAGTATTCTTCTCACTGAAGAGATTGTACATGAAAGGTAGCACAAGCTAAAATGTGTAAGAAATATTATAAGCATGTTAAATATTAAGTGCTAAAATGCCTCATTTTTATTAAAAGGCAATGCTGTTATATTGCTTCAAGGTATTGATAGCTAGCAATAGCAGTGTGCCAAGGAACTTCTAAAACATTTGAAAAATGTTAAATAATGAAACAATAAACAGGTTATTAATTAAAAATGCAAACAGTAAAAGTTAGAAAAAACTTCCTAAAAAGCTTTTGTTTCTTTCTGTCTTTGTGAAATGTGAATAATTACACTGACCTCTTTTGTTGAATCTTAATGCTAGGAAGAGAACCAAGAAGTACTTGTAGTGTCTTTGAAAACAGGTTTAGAAGTTACAGCAGCATTTTCAAGTTTAGCTGTAGACACTGTCCACATAAATGTAGATTTTTACCTGAGCAGCGAATAGTTCATGGACTCTTCTGAAGGCTGGAAAGCCTTGGTAACTCTTAGAAAAACCCAGACAGCTAGGGAAGGACTTCTCAACCTGTGGCCACCATGATACATCAGTAGGTCATCTGCATCTTGTAAATCTACACTGAAATACCAAACTAAGGTATCAGATCAGAAGCAGCAGCTAACATTTAAAATACATTCTTTTTCAGAAATGAAAAATATTTAGCAGCAACGATGTAAGTTTGCAAAAGATGTTCATGCTTTTCTGTCAGCTTTAGGTAGCCTTTTAAAACAAGCACGTCTGAGAAACCTTTGAAGGTTGTGGAAACTTTAGGTAGACGTAGACAAAAAAAAATCCACGTATCAGCATCTAGAAATTTGGTCTGTACTCTCCTCCTACCTTGTTAGTTCTGGTTCCTGATGCAGGTGATTTATGAACTGGTCAAAATACCTATTTCTTCTGCTGGAGGGAGACCAGACCTTGCTGACTAGTGACACTGCACCTTCCTGTCACTCCCTGCTGTATCTTCACTCCCCTGGGAGGAACAAAAAAATCTCTCCAGTGACTTCTCTAGATTGCACTTTTCATAGATTTGGACTAATCTGTGAGGCACTTTCAGTTGCATTTCCACTGAGACTATCTGTGTCAATCACCAGGAAAATGAAGGAACAGAAGCTGGGGAAACCTCAAAGAAGAGAAAACTCTCACACAAGAGCTTTCCAATCCCACTATCGGCTCCATATAGCTTCATGGTGACAGCCACTGCACTTCTGTCACATGTTGTCCAAGCCCATGACAGTGTTGTTTCTCATCATGCATAGCCTTGTAATGCCACAACATAAGATGTTAGGCTAGGTTTTACTCTGAGCACTCAAGTTTGCAGTGACATCTCTCTCATCAGAATTTTGCTTCTGCAGGAAGCCCATGCAGAAGTGGCGTTTTTGTGTGTGTGTGTCTCTCAATGTTGTTGCATTGGGTCAACAGAGAATTTTATGTTACAGTAAAATTTCAGTTGGCAGAAGTGGTCATTTAGCTGGTCTGTGACTGGAGAAATAAAAGTTACACCATCTCTATATACAATAAAATTTTAAAGTATGCTAGTAGCCTGGATATCTTTACAACCATCCTAATACTTTTGGTGATTTGTCTTTATGACAAGGTAGTAATCCTTCTGTTCATAACATCAAAAAAGTTTACATTATTTCTCTGAAAAACAAAGAAAAAAAATCTCCACTTTTATATTCAAGGTACTTTCTATGACTAGGGAAACAATTGTGTGGCATAAGTTTCATGGTAAAACGAATATAGAGGGAAACAGCTGACATTACAATTGTGCTGAGAGTTAGAACTGCATCCTCACTTCATAAGCACTCAGCAAGCTCTCCCGTGGTGGGTTGAAACCACCACATCTACTTACAGACTTGTTCAGGTCCTGTGTATTTGCTGTATCAGAACACATTACTTTTATTCTTTTTATAACACATAAATAACACATGTGTTTTTATAACACTTAAATAACAAATGAATACACATATACAACTGAGAGGATGTTTTAATGTGCGCTTTAGCTTTCATCCAGTAATAGTATATAAAAATTAACATGCAGACATCAGATCTGGAAAGTTTGGGGGCTTAATTCTGCTTTTTCTTCAATGTTCACAAAGTTCAAGAAGAATAATATTAATTCTGGGGGTCAACATGATGTCACTGTTTTTATTTCAAAGGCTTTTATCCAGTGTCTGTTTTACTTCCACCTCTAGGCATGAAATGATAAGCCAAGTTTGGAACTTTGTCTTGGGAACATGCAGAAATATTAAATGCCTAAATTACAGCTCCATAATTACCAGGAAAGGAAAAGGGACAAAGAAACCACATAACTACTGTCTGCTTCAACACTTTACATTTTTTGTGATAAAGGGATCAGGACCAAGACTTCTTTATTTTGGTCATTTCAAACTACACAAATTGCCTTTTCTCTTCCTTGGCCAGGGAAGGGGCTCCCTTTGGCATTACAAGGAAAGAAATTAGGCCAGCTAGTTTTTGGAATTAGTAATAAGAAGAAAAGAGAGAAGGGGGCTCACTTAAGAGCATAATAAGCATCTTTGAAACTTCTAGGCAAAGCTGACATTGTTCTGAAGTAACAAAGAACATGTAATACATGAAAAGCCTATCTTCTAGGAGGAAAGGAAATTCTTAATATTTTAGGCTTATAGTATTGCCTGGTTGGAAAAGTCCAGCATCTCCCCATACACAACTGTTGAACCGCATCCCTAAGCACCTCATCCAAACACTTTTTAAACACTTCCAGGGCTGGTGACTCCACCACTTCCCTGGGCAGCCTGTTCTAGTGCCTGATGACCCTTCCTGTGAAGAAATGTTTCCTAATTAGAAGCCAGCTAGTTGCTATGGAACTGGTGCCAATTCACAAATAAATACACACTTTTAATGCAAAATAAACAGTACTCATCTCTTCCTACACTGTATATTGGTTGCTAAACAGCAGTTTACAATATTTATGCTACTTTATAATGCTTGTGACCTTAATTTGTTTTCTGGCTTCTCCACATATGGTAGATGCATTTGGAAACTGGAAGTTTGCAAACCCAGACATGCACAACTTCCTTCTACATCTGGACATACATAATGTTGCTGCTCTGATTTTAAACACTGGGTACCACAATAACGCTCGTGACTGCAAGAGGCAACCGATACGAATTTCCCTACCCCATATTGGATACTCACTGCATCTGTGAACAGTACTTTCACAGGTTATTTTTGGTGCTGAAACTCTCTGGAATAAACACTGTTAGTCTTACTTCACTGTGTGCTCTGCTGCAATTTGGATATATCTGCAAATATCCTCCAAGGCACAGAGTGGCAAACAACATTTGAGTGACCTTGAAATGAAAGCCGGCTTGGAGCTTCAAAATAAACAAATGAACACAGTATAAAATGACCAAGTTGTCATTCACTGTAATGATAGCTTCTTGCTACCAGGTTCCAGTTTTACAAACCCTATGAACATGCTTTAGCTGCACAAATGCTGAGTAGTCTTCCTAAGTGCACCTGCAACATTAGTAAGGTTAAAGGTTCATATTCACTCTGCCTTTGCAGAATATAACTGAGATATCTATCTTTGCTTTTGCCCGGTCATTCAGGACTCCACAAGGAGTCCCTGGAGTGAGGCATTGAAAAAAGTACTGCTGGAAGAGAACCCCTGTGTTAAGGGGAGCATACTCTTAATCTCTGTACCATGTATCAAAAGTGAGGAGGACCAAAGTTGGGCCAGAGTGTGTGTTGTAGTTTTAACACTCACATTAGCAGTTCTTGTCTAAGAGTCTTCTATTTAGACTCCCTGCTCCCCGTGGGAAGAAGCCAAGTATGTATTTGAGAGTATATAAAACACCCTGGGTTCATCTGGGTATATATTTATAGGCAGCTCATTTAATTCCACCTCAGAAATCTTGACTCATCACCCATTTACTCTGCATGTTATTGTAGTGGCATATGACAGGGCCGGATGCAGCTGTGAAGTTGATAGGGAGTTGCACAGTGGTGGAGCTACTTCTCTCCTACACTGCATCGATTTGGCACCACACTGAGCAGCGCTAATGCAGAGCAGAAGTCCAAGCCTCCTGCCTCCTTCTTGTTCCTCTCCTTCATTCATCTCTTTGGAGAAAGCAATGTTGGATTAGACAGGTGCCTGGGATGCTTCTTTCCACCTCTGACCCAACTGCCCGTGTGCACTGTTTCAGCTATGCAGATTTTACATCTGTGTAGCTTTTTTTTTTTTTTAATTTTTCTGTTATTTTTAATACTGTTTTTCTCACACATAGTAAATCTTTTTAGTACAGTGTAATACAAAGGACAGTCAGTATAGTGTCAATCAAGAAAACATATGATGAAAAGCTTGAAAATTATTTAAAGGAAATGATCTTTATATAGGTCAACACTTTTGCACATTTAAATGAGCACCAAAGCAAGATTCATTTCCCTGTGATCAAACAGGTTAAGAAGCTCTTTCCACTGATGAACACTGGACTCTGTCAGAGCACTCTGCAGTATCCTAACTTGGTACTATTTCAATTTACAACATAGCAATTTCTTTTTGCTACTCCGGTCTCATTACAGTAAAAATAGATTATTCTTATGCTTTCTGGCACTATTTTTGTTGTAATATGATCAACAATTTGGTTGTGTGTCTATCTGTGAACACCTAGGCAGGGTTTGCTTGATTTTCCTTTTTAAACTAAGCTTGACTCAAATGAAATGCAAGTATAAATAGCAAATCCTCAAGCAAGGTTTGAGAAGCCACAAGATTCTGCTGTTTATATGTGTGTGAATTACAGTACATCAAAAAATCAATATTCCCTAGATGGTGCTTGTGCCTGGCACTTCATGGTGAACAAACATTAGATAAGACAATATAAATGGTACAATCCTTATTGATTTCTCTTGACTGTGTAGAATGTGAAAGCTGCAGCCACAGTTAACACTTACTGACAGACTCATCTAAAGTTTCAGTGCTATTTTATATTTTTATAGTTGTCCACGCTCAATTGATTCCATTAAGTTGCTAGACACATTTCAAGCCATCTAGATAAGGAAAAAAAAAAAAACCACGCAGTGCCTGGAATGAGATACTGCTACTTTGTACCTAGCAGGATAAAAAGGTTAAAGGACTAAACTGTGGCTGGATGTTGGAACGAGTTCTCTTTTATTTGATAGAATTGTTATTGGTTTTGGTGAATGGATACTGTGAGTGATGGATAGATGCATTTAACTAAGTTAAATAAATGAACTAACAGTATAGACCAGGAACGTCTATGGGGAAACTGAAGTGTACTGAAGGCTCCCCATGTCACAGACTCTCCTCAAACAAACAAGCAAAAAACTCCCTCATTGATAAAATTCCCTCAGGAAAAAAAAAATCATATGAGCTGAATCTAGAGGATTTTTTTTTCCATTTTGACTCAAAATGAACATTTAAAATTGCCTTTTAATATAAATTTATATCTTGTTTTTTTTTTTTTCCCCTCAGAAAAGTGAGCTTCTCACACAAGTCAGGTAAATTAGGGAGGAGGGCAGCATAGGAAATTCTAACTGTAGGGATATTAAATCCAGTGCCCTTAAAAATAATTCTCTATTTCCCTTTTATACTAAAAGAGTTCTTTTAGCAAGATATTAGAACACCCATTTCATAGTTTCTTAGTCTCCCGCTAGGAAGATTTAAATAATATGATTGAATTAGTGTGAAAAAGGTGTCATGAATACTAAATGCAGACTGGATTATGAGATACATAATGTCTTGAGAAAACCCTTTTATTATCTTTTTTGGTTGTTTGGTACCCAACAACATGGAAACTCAGAAATTAAAAATGGCATAAAAAAAGAAGCAGCGGGGAAATATGACATATTAAAAGATGTATCAAAACCAATTGTAGTGTCATGGTTTCCCCTAGAGAAAATACTCTCAGCTACAGGGTAAAATAGCTTACAAAGTGCTGAATATTCTAATCCTGAAGCAGCAAACTCTGAAGTACATACTTTGCTTTAAGTGTGTTGTGGTCCTATTGATTTCAACAGTACTGAGGTCTGCTGGATTCACAGCATCATTATGAGCAACTTCCAAGACTGGCACTCCTTTTCTCAGCATATTCCAGGAAAAAAAAACCCCAAACAACCAAGCAACAAACAAACAAAAATAAAACTTTTACATTACGTGCAATCAGATGGAGGTTACATGTTTTTTAGCTTTCAAATGAATTGCTATTATTTTATAGAGATGTCTTTCTCCAAAAATGAAGTGAAACTACTTGAAAACATCATGAATAATTTAGTGAACTATGAAAAAAACTTTGAAGGGTAAATTTGCAAGATGCTCCTTCCATCTTGCAGAAGTGTCGCATGTTTGAGCATGTTAATATAATTCACTTTTTCAGTCCATATTTGGACTGCCTATAGTTTTCTCTAATATTTGTTTCTTTTACCAAAAAGACACAACAACCCATTTAAAAATTACAAGAATGTCTTTAGATCAAGGGAAAATTGCAGAGTGGTTTTCAAGAGCTTTCTATTTGCCCTATAAAATATTAGACATAATTAAACATGAGTTAAGACTTTGGTGGAAATCTAAAGAGCATCAGCAAATCTGAGTACTGCTCAGCTTTTCAATTGCTTTTCTACTTCTCAGTTCTTTTAAATGGTTTTCTATGGCAGGAACATTTTTCTTAATTAGTCACAGCTAATTAGTGTTCTGGCATAGACAAGTAATCAGAAATGTCAGAGCTGCAAGGCTACATCTCCCTAATCCTTTGATAATAATTTAGCCTCCTGGGAGGGCCTCAAGCTGCGGTAAGTAGTGGCTGACAATAAGGCAAAATTAGGTGGGCAGCAGACCATTAGGATAGGAAAATAAAAAGCACTACCAAATCCTGCTGAGCACCATCAGGCAACTAACTACACTGCCAGATGAGGTGCCTGTTTAAGCCTGTGTTGTTAATTAGCTGATTCTACCAGACCTGCCACATATGTCCAGGTGCATCATGCAAAGATGTGTATTTCTGGGTTTGCGCCAAAGGACAATTTTGCACTGTGATCAAATTTCAAGAATCTGAGAAAGAAGCCCACATATTTCTTGAAGATTATTCTGAGTTATCAAAGAAATAAGAAGATGAACAAGCTACAATCCATTTTTGTTGAGTCTCTTTTAAGTAATTAGCCACGGTCCTCTCATGTTTCTCAGAGGTTAATACAAACACAGCTTATGCTTCAAATGTGGCCTTGAACCAGCCTTACCTAGCCTCAACTTGCCGAGGTTGCCTTGGCATACAGTCTAGATCAAAAAGTAGACCTTTTGTCAAATCACACATTTGCAAATAATTACATAATGAAAGTGGAGATTACTTATTAATGTGACAGAAAGCAATTTGAGAACGAGAAAAAAAATCACAACTGAAGTTTCTCAAAAAACATTGTTGAATACTCAATACTACAGTAATGGTGTTTTTGAGCTAGGCTTGGAGAATTTGAAAGAGTTGGGGACAGAAGAAGGAGGTGGTACTCTTAGCTGTGGAACAGCAGCTGAACATTAACGCATGTGCCAGCGAGAAGCATTTGTGCATTTTTAACACGTCTCGTGTAAAAGGTCAGAAAACTTACAGAGATGATGCAACTGAATAAAGCATTTGCTAAAAATGTGCTTGCAGATATGATGGCAAATAGAAATTAATCAGATAGTACTTTATGTCTTTATTTAGGCATAGAATAAAGTATAACCTCAAGTACATCACTGAACTTAAATCATCCATCTCTGTTACTTATGGAAAAGGAAAATCATAGTTATGCAAATGTTAGTAGGATTTAATTCACATCCCAGACAAAATTTTTTTTTTTTTTTTTTTGTTACGTTACAGAGAAAGAATATTACACTACAGCTGAACTTTTGAAATACAAAATCCAAAAGCACCTACATAAATCTGGAGTGCCTAAGCATTTCTAGTGCTCATAAAGGCGTTCAATCTTTCTGCACTCCAAACAAAGTTGTATGAGTTCCCTGCCATCAACATCTCTTACACTGCTTCTTGAATTGTTACCCTGCACAAGACCACAACCCTGAGGACATTCTCCTTACGTGAGCAGTCCCCGTGAAGCCAACAGGACTACTCAGTCACATCACACCACTTTAAGACCCAGAAAGAATGGGCCATCGCAACACCCAGAAGAGATGGGCAATCAGGACCAAAGTCAACACCTTCCAACAGGTGCCATCTTGCACAAGATAACAATGAGACCTGATCGCCAACACTGACCTTTCCAGGATGTGCACTCTGACTATGGTATGTGTTTATGGTACAGCTGTGTACAGGTTCCTTAGAATTGAAGCCTGAAAATTTGGAAAATGTTTAAGATGTGTCAAGGACTCAATACCTATGTGTTAGAACTGTTTTCTTAAACCATTTACTTCTCAAAGCAGCAATCAATTATTACATAAAGATTTCATGGCATATATAGTCTTAATAAAATTTGAATCATATATCTGTTTACATTATAAGTTTTTCATAACAGATTCAACACAAATAAAACCTTCAGGTCAGTGATTTTAATGGTGAATAAACGAAAACGGACTTTGCAGGGGAAATATTTGAAACAATACTTTTCTGTATGTGGAGAAGAATATCCATACTTCAAGTGCAATTAACAGGTACAAGAAGTGGGAATCTACCCAAGTGGAACCTAGGAACTACAGATAGTAAGTACTGCATGGATTCCCTTTTCTTTTCTATAAGCTGGTTTGTTACCAGAATTCAGTTTTATTTTAAGGAAAGAACTTTTCATTTATAAAGCTAATGGAATTTAAAATGCTCAGGAGTTCAAGACTTAGCAGTCCCATCTTAAAAGTTCAGATTGAAACATGAATCTAAGTCTAGTTAGTGATGACAACCTGACACATTTATGGACACAGCACTCCATTTATTAATCTTAATGGTAAAACTGCCATTGATTTTGATAGTGTAGAACCAGAACCCATGGGAATTTGATATTTANTTTTTTTTTTTTTTTTTTGTTACGTTACAGAGAAAGAATATTACACTACAGCTGAACTTTTGAAATACAAAATCCAAAAGCACCTACATAAATCTGGAGTGCCTAAGCATTTCTAGTGCTCATAAAGGCGTTCAATCTTTCTGCACTCCAAACAAAGTTGTATGAGTTCCCTGCCATCAACATCTCTTACACTGCTTCTTGAATTGTTACCCTGCACAAGACCACAACCCTGAGGACATTCTCCTTACGTGAGCAGTCCCCGTGAAGCCAACAGGACTACTCAGTCACATCACACCACTTTAAGACCCAGAAAGAATGGGCCATCGCAACACCCAGAAGAGATGGGCAATCAGGACCAAAGTCAACACCTTCCAACAGGTGCCATCTTGCACAAGATAACAATGAGACCTGATCGCCAACACTGACCTTTCCAGGATGTGCACTCTGACTATGGTATGTGTTTATGGTACAGCTGTGTACAGGTTCCTTAGAATTGAAGCCTGAAAATTTGGAAAATGTTTAAGATGTGTCAAGGACTCAATACCTATGTGTTAGAACTGTTTTCTTAAACCATTTACTTCTCAAAGCAGCAATCAATTATTACATAAAGATTTCATGGCATATATAGTCTTAATAAAATTTGAATCATATATCTGTTTACATTATAAGTTTTTCATAACAGATTCAACACAAATAAAACCTTCAGGTCAGTGATTTTAATGGTGAATAAACGAAAACGGACTTTGCAGGGGAAATATTTGAAACAATACTTTTCTGTATGTGGAGAAGAATATCCATACTTCAAGTGCAATTAACAGGTACAAGAAGTGGGAATCTACCCAAGTGGAACCTAGGAACTACAGATAGTAAGTACTGCATGGATTCCCTTTTCTTTTCTATAAGCTGGTTTGTTACCAGAATTCAGTTTTATTTTAAGGAAAGAACTTTTCATTTATAAAGCTAATGGAATTTAAAATGCTCAGGAGTTCAAGACTTAGCAGTCCCATCTTAAAAGTTCAGATTGAAACATGAATCTAAGTCTAGTTAGTGATGACAACCTGACACATTTATGGACACAGCACTCCATTTATTAATCTTAATGGTAAAACTGCCATTGATTTTGATAGTGTAGAACCAGAACCCATGGGAATTTGATATTTAATATTTTTTACATTTTTAATTCTGTGGTCAGATACACAGCACTGTTCTTTGACAGGTTGCACAAATATTCATGTATCACCCTGCGCTGGTTTGAGGCTAATTGGAATATTTTAACAAGAAAAATCAGATTATAGGCCATGAAAAGAAAACAATGGTGATATCTACTTCACTCATAGGCTTGCTGAGATGTATAAAAACAAGGACACAAATATAGATAAGACACAGAGTCTCTCTCTGTTTGAGTTGGTGTGCCTTCTCCCTGGGCTTCTGCTGTGTAACCCAACTAATCATTCTGCTTCTAATCCCCCCTGCCGATCCTCCAAACTAACCTTGCACGTAAGGCAGACCCTGGGATAAGGTAGAGGGGTGGAAAGAAGGTGGGAGGGTGGTTGGGAGCCCCTTCTGGGGACTCTGGTTTCTGGGAGGGGTGTTGTGTTTCTGTATTACCTTTAACTTGTATATTTCTGTATAGTTTTTGTAATATATATTGTATATATTTTGTAATATACTGTAAATATCTGCTTGTATATTGTGATAAGCTGTAAATACAGAGCTTCATTCCTTCACTTCTTGGGTGATTTTCATAGAGTGGGGGGGAGGGTAACTCCCAAACCATCGCACATCCATCAAGCAGATTAAAAATGAGAGGCCTTAATAATAATTACTAGTATTTTAGACTTATTCTAGTTTTACATAATTCTAGTCTAAATGCTTCATTTCCCCATTCACCAACTTCTACTTTTACAGACTTTTCTGAAAATAAGTATTTTTCAAACACTGGTTAAAAAAAATTTTGTTTCTAAAATATTTCACTAAACTTTATTTTAGAAACCTGCTTCTTGGTTTAAGTGACTAAAACTTAAAAAAGTTTCTGTGGGTGATGCTTTTAGTCATAATTACAAAATTGTAACAATTAAATAAACACTGTAGTGCCTGTCTTTGTAATTTAGTTGTTATACAGTGAATCTACCTGGCCTCTACAGTACTAATGGTAGAAAAGTTTGCTTTATTTGAAGTTATCAGAGAAACTTGTCCCAGTGTAACTTCACTGTCTTAGTTTCCTTGAGCGGAGTATGGGATTGGAAGGGATCACATGGGTAATTCAATGAACCAAGCCTAAGAATTAAAACCATGAAGCAGACATTTAACCCAGAGCTACTGCAGACAATTCATATGTACAGCATATTACAAAATCTTTCTAATGCTCTTTAAGTTCTGTGGTGTATACGAACAAAACAGCAAACACCTCCCCCCACTCTTAGCTACAAGCTGCTACAGCATGAGAGTAGGAGACAAATGTCCCAAGTTTCTGTAAAAGGGAGAGTCTTGATGATAAAATTTCCAGCTGATCTTAGGAAGAAGTCTATATTCCAAACCTCAAAGGAACACAAAAAGTCCTAAATGTTTCTGACAAAGTGGTCAAGCAAAAAGTTTGTAACTACAAATCATGATTAATTTTGAGAGCAAGAATAGAACACACTGACCTAGGAGAGACCAGTACTACCAGGGGTGCCATGCCATATTGCTCTGCGTGCTGCCTATACTTCTGCTGGACGAGATATGAATGAAATGCACCCAGAAGCCAAATTTTGCAGAGGAAAGCAAGGGAAAAAGATAACCACCTTGGTTGTGCTGCATGATCAGCAGAGGTACTGAAGCATAGGATTTAAACAGTTTTGAAATGATGCAGTAAAAAATAGCAACTTCTTTCAAAGCCCCCTAGAGATTTTAGCCTCTCGTATGTAAGGATTCACACAACAAGCTTCAATCAAATGCTCTGATTTTCACATTTTATATAGCATGGCAGTGCTTTTCCAGGCTTATCAAAGACTACCATAAAACAATGCACAATTTTATCCTCTCCCTAGCTTGCAACTAGGTAAACAGAAAACCTTCCAGTTTCTAGCCTTAATATATTGTGACCCACTGGCAGACATTTGTACATGGATCACCACAATTCTTAAATTATCTTCTTTGCTATGTACATTACTTCATATGATGGACATGCCATTCTCTTGGCCACTGTAATAGCTGTTAGAATACAGAAACCCTGAACCAAATCAATGAAATCCATGCATGGTTTGTAATTATACATTTTATGCATTAGACTGGATGTTAGGAAGTTCTTTACAGTGAGGGTGGTGAAACACTGGAACGGGTTGCCCACGGAAGTTGTGGCTGCTCCCTCCCTGGAGGTGTTCAAGGCCAGGTTGGACGAGGCCTTGAGTAACCTGTGCTAGTGGGAGGTGTCCCTGCCTATGGCAGGGGGTTGGAACTGGATAATCCTCGAGGTCCCTTCCAACCTTACCATCCTATGATTCTATGATTTTCTACTGATTAAAATAGTATCCACTGATCTTCTCTGTATTTATAACTAACACCTCTAGCACAGAGAACAGTCTGGATTTTGTTGTTTTTTGGGTTTTTTTTTGTTATTCTGAACTAGATGTTTCCCTAGATGAAGCACAGACATGCACTTTCCATATTTTGCATGGCTGACGATTTCATAGCTGATACAAATACAATGTATTTTAAGAAGAAACCAACTGAGATCTACAGCTACAGCCAGACAAATGGCTTGAAGTGTATTTACACAGAAATGTGAATATATTGTATTCTTTCTATTGAAATACAGCTTCATACATTTGAATTTATAAACAATACTCAGGTTTTGTTACACAAATAATTTGAAAAACACTTTTAAGAATTATGGTCAAAATGTTGCCCAATTGCACTGTTCTAAATCTGAATTAAGTTTGCAAAAAGTGAGTTATCACAGTGAGATGTCTTTGTCTTAAATTTCTGTATGCTATGATCTTACAGATTTGCTAATGCACATATCTGAACCTGTCCAATAGGTTTTATCTCCTTGTGTGATGTTATGTGGAAATGTAATGCCATTCTACATGTACTAAGAAAAAAAAAAAAAGATAGAAATAGATATCTGATACACAGAATACTTTTTATTCTGTGTATCAGATATCTACATTTTATTCTACATTTTTTTTTCTTATAGCTACAAGCATTGACCCTGACAGCACACAACACATACTACTGAGTAAAAGGAGGTAGAATGGTTTTGTATCTCAAGGCAAGGTATATGTCATGGTGACGTGTCATGACTTACATCTATACAGTAGATTTTTTATTGTGCTCAAAGGCTTGATTGTTGAAATGAAACTTGGAAGAGGTCCTTGACCCATGCTAACCAAATTGTACTGAGGCCCTGTCCCTGGGTTAGTGCTAGTTGGCCTAATCCAAAAACACCCCAGCAGCCTTGCTGATGATTTAGTGGTCTGGATGATCACTTGCTAGTTCTCAGGCCTATGTCCAGGCCCTGGCCAATTTACTGCTATGGACATAGTCTTGGTCCAATCTCACTCATCAACAAAGTCAATGGAGTCTCTCTAGTGAGGGTCAGTCTTGGCCTTAGGCACATAATCTTATTAACACTCAGAAAATTACAACATAAGCAAAAATAACCCCAAAGAAAAACAAAAAATAGAAACTTGAGAATGAAACATATGCTTGCAGATTCAGTGCAAAAGCAAACTGAAGCAGAAATTGCTAATATGGTTTTAGTACTTTGTGAAGGTGCCAGCTGGATAGATGATAATTTTTCTACCCCTGCAGGGCATCAAAGCTTTTATAAAATCATTCTTTTCACACATATTAGCACTTAGCTTATTAAAACAGATGATACTTTTTTTTTGCAAAGCTGCCTGGGAGTGTCTGGAAATATAGAATCTGAGAGGTAAGTCTCATTTTGACCACCCAGTCTAACAAACAACAAACACTGACATGACATACCACGGCTGAGAGTCTATGTTATGGGACCTTCTGTGACTGCCACAACTGTAGTGTCACAGTAAAGGCTGTGAATTGCTGTTATGAAAACATTTGCTGTAACTTGCATAATTAAATGAAACTGCCAGCAAAGCTTTCTAAAATACCTGGGAGATGACACACAAATAAATGCATTTCGAAGTCTGTATTTTGTTCCAGAATTCATTTTGTAATAGACTGCAATGCAAAGTGCAAAAGATAACTTCTTTCCTTGTTCAAATTCTTACATAACTGTCACGTGACTGATGTCATTGTCAGGTAAACTGACCCAGGTTTGTAATAAAATAACTTCTGTTTCAGACATGGATATGTAGCATTTGAATGTATATAGAAGGTACAATTTCAGCTGCCTACAGCTAAAAAATGGGGCATGCTAGACATAAATTAGTAGTCAAAACTTGAATGAGCAGGAATATGCCCAAGAGAGTTGCTAGTGGCTATTCATCTGATGAGGAAAACTTTGGTAAAGAGACAATTTCTAACAAAAATAGGAGGAATAGGAATGAAGGGATGAGTGTAGGGAGGCTGTAGAAACCAGTATTGAAGTGGAAGGAAATTATTGCAGAGGTACAGACTGGCTAGCAGATGTGTGAACCTTGAGCATGAGGACAAGGATTACTCTGAATTTGCAGAAAAGGGATTAGAATATTGTAAATGAGTTTGACAATTCAACAAATGTTTAGGCAACTTTAAAAAATCTCAAGTCTTAAGCTAAAAGTCACTCCATGAAAGTATCAAACTCATAGCCGTACTTTGCATAATTGGCCTCTTTCTGTATAGAAGCAGGCAGCGATGTGTGCAAGTTCTTTACTTAGAGAGATTAGGTCTGCAATGAAGTCCAGAAACTGCAGCAATCCATTTTTTTCCATTAACATATTCAAATTCAAAAGATGGTATAAAATTGGACTACCTACAGGGAAAATATTACTATTTCAAATAATATTCTACCAATTTTATTTATGTTTTCTAGCACTTGTAAGTTTCATGCAAAAATATTTAAAGAAAGGCCACCCTTGAAGGTTGAAGATAGTAAATAAAAGTAATCATGGCTTGCTCAGTATCACCAAAATGCATATTATTCCCTCTGATGTAGTAGTGATACTGGCAAGTTTTGCAATGGTAGTTACTTACATCGAATAACTTCTCTATGTACATTTCCTCATTGACCTTTTCTCGAAGTATATCCTGGTTTTGTCGAACAAACATAATGTAGGTGTCTGCTAGATCCATCCCTGGTTTCTGTGGAGACAAAGTAGGGGGAGAAAGAAGTGGGAAGAGAAAGAGATAGATCACTAAATGATTGTGACTTTAAAGAAGTTATACTTAGGCATAATGAAAATTAAGATTATGTTACAATGTTCACATATGTATAAACTGGATTTACTAAATCTGCTCAAATTCTGGTTTAGTTAGTGAGTTCAGGAGGGTTCATTATTAGTAAAGGTCTCAGTGTTACAATTTATAGATGCTTTGAGCCATGAAGGTACACTGCCATATGTAATGGAATGAAGTTTTGGCTGTGGTAATATCAATGCCAAACTTGGACATTTCCCCCTTACTTGTTAGTGAGGCTCTCATAGCCACTCCACCCTCACAGTCCAGATCTTGTTATGGCATTTGGAAAATGGTTTAAAAAGCATCAGTTCCTTTTTCATTGCCTCAAATTTGTTGTCATTTGCTGCCAATGTATAGGCAAATTTTGCATTTGAGGTTAGCTTCTACTAATTCCTATTCAAATGATGTTCAAGCATTTCACTGGATCAATGACATGTAAAGATTGGTATGGGATTAGACCTGCCACTGTATTTTTCTGAAACTGTTGCACTGGTGCAAACAGCTCAGAGGATGAGTAGGGAAGGGGCAAGGGCTGAAATGTTTCTTGTCTTGTACCAATTAATGTTCTGTATGAATAGCAGAGTGGGCATGATTTCCATATTGCACTCTGAAACATGGGACAGGCTAAGATCTGCCATGTGTATGCGACACTATGTGAAGCCAGTCAGAGTGGTGGCTGAAACTACTCTCTCCTACCCAGCTGGGACTTCTGGACCTCTGTAGCCTCAAAATGTTGTTCCACACTGAAGCCCATAACGACCTGCAATGTCCCATTTCCTGGCAGTGTCAGGAGTTTACCTTTCTCTACAGAAACCAATAATGAACACAAACCCTTCAGAAAGTCTTCTGTAGATGTCCTCTGGTAAGGAAGTTTGTAAAAGTATCACTTGCTCCCAAATAATAGGTCTTGAAGTTCATGGCATGCAAAAGGAAGCTAATTTTATACTACTTTACCATAAGCCTTATTACAAATCTATTTATAACGGATTCAGTTTTGGCTAAGACTGATTCTGAACTGAGTAAGTAAAAGCTCTAGAAAAGCAGGATGAAAGCTGTTACACCCAGCCCTTAAATTCCCAGACATAAATCATCTCTGTTTGTCAGAAGCTGTTACTTTCTGAAAACAACATAAGTACAAAGCTGTAAAATATTTAGCATATTTTAAAGGCCTTTATGCATAAACATGCTCATATGGTTAAAATATTTACATATTTTTCTAGTCTACGGGTGGATAGCTTTCACTTTTTTGCATTCCTTATTATCTTGGATGTAATATGTTATATTGTACACAAATGAGTCTGTGCACAAGAAGAAAGGAAAGGTGCAACATGTCCAAACTAATACCTGTTCAGAAACAGTCATTACAATAATAGGATGAGAGCATTTCTCCCTCAAATCTGTAGTGAGCAAAACTTTCTGGATCATGAGCTTCATCTTTTTATTCCTGAATCTACGATGGACACATAGGAGTTTGATCCAAAACAAGACTTCCTTTTACATTTATACGTGTGCAATGATGGCAATTAAATTTCTTAAAAGTAACAGTTAAACATGAAAACTCACACTGAAAAACTGAAATGTCTCCTGCACATTTGGACTGATCACTACAGATGCAATGAAAGCCCATTTCAATAACTTAGCACATGTGTATAGTCCTACAGAAAACTATTTGTATTTACAGCTGAGATGCACAACTTGATCCTAAGCATAGAAATAAAAATATAAGATTACAATAGATAAAGTAGTTTCCTGTTGGAAAATCTGGTTCACAGAAACCAATATGTTTCCTTTACAAAACTGTGCTTTTCTTAAAACATGGCAGAAATGTTTTCCAATTAAAACATAAAGTGAAGGAGATTTAAAATGGAAAGCTCTGCATTTTAGTATACTCATTTTTGATGGTCTGAAAGCATACAGCCAGTTTGGAAACCTTACGTACTTTCTAAAATCTGATAGGCAATTTATAGGAATTGGGCTAGTTTTAACTTGAGAGAACAATGGGAAAATATTTTGAAATCTCCAGGGGTGGGTGAAAGAGATAATCTAACAAATGAAAGGCTGATTATCATTCTTGGGCATATGTATTCAAATAGATAAACGAAGCTTCCACTGAATGGTAAATGCAAATGACTCTGATTCATACAATCTTTTTACTTCGCTAAGTTTATTCCTCTTGCAGACAGCCAAAGCTAGAAAAATAACATTTCCCATCAGCAGTTACTCTCTCCTTATCTTTGAGATGTTTACCTAGTCTTGAAGCTGTGACATATGGGAATTTCACACCTAGTGAATATATTTTCTTGTAGCTCGTGGCACAGGAGTGTAACAATTAAAAGAATATACACAAGTAAGAGTAACTGCAACAGCTGGTGACATTTACCAATTAGAATTACAGTTCTTTAAAACACTTCATCATTCTTTAACATGTGCAGGGTAATTATCTTTGAAATAGCTATGGAAAAAAAAACCTGATTTAAAATTTAAACAGTGTCTGGCTATAGTACGAATGTGTCTGGGTAAGGAAGATTCTCAATACTCCAACAGTATGACTCTGTTTTAAAATTTCACCCACATCATTGCAAGTTAACTATCTTTGCTCAAAGGGGGCAAAACATACAAAACATTGTATGAATCAACAGTGTATCAAACACTTCGTTATCACTCCATATTGCATGCATCAAATGTATTTGTTTTCTGTAAATGTGAAAGACAAGAAAGCTATTATAAGCATCAAAACAAGCTCAATGTTATACATTTCATGTTTTAAATACTTTTAACAGGGATTATGCATTAGATGGGAACCTCTGATTACATGATCCTCTACTGAAGATTATTAAACTTCAGAAAAAATCCATCAGGTTAATGTAAAATGAAAAAAACCCAAAACTCCCCACTCAACACCCAAAAAACAATTAAGCAATTAGGTGTACCTCAAAAGACATACCAATAGAAACTGAGATGTATTTTAAGTGACTATCACAGTGGGACTATTATTAGAGTTAAACAATTCAGTTTGAACATTCACACTCAATATAAAAAACATTCTGCTCCTCTGAACTTCTGGCAGAACATCTGGTGAAATGAATGGGACAGAGTTATTTGCACATCTTTGGGAGAAGAATGTAACCTGGTGTACTTATTTGGATAAATGTAAAAGAAAGGTATTCTGTCTGAAAACTTCCCCAAGGAAAAAAAAAAGTGGGTTTTTTTTAATGATAAAAAGTTATTGTAAGTTTGTTTTATTCAGAACAGCAGACAAGATGTTTTGTCTATCCGAAAATGAAAGAGAACCAAACAAAGAGATGAATAGAGAAACTGGAAACACAAAGACATCAAATGAAATACCAGGAAATGAAGAGTTGTAAATAGGGTTACTTTGTCACTGGTTACACAAGTAACTGAATACACAGGCCGCTGAATGAGTTTAAACAAGGGTGTAGGCTTCAGCACATTCTTTTTTAGGGTTAATCACTAGTTAACCTGGCAAGATGAACATGCTGTTTGGGAAAAAAAAATAAAATCCCTGTTAATTATATACTGCAAGTGCTCTTACTTCCTGCTGCTGCACCTAATCCCACAGGTGCAGGTTGGCTCTTACTATTCACTGGTAGGTGGGTCCAGATCAACAGGCACTTTTTCACAGCAGCAAATTCAGATAAAGAAGCATCAGCTTAACTTTCCCCCTTAAACAGGGAAACTATCATACTGTCTATTTAACAAGAAGGCAAATTTTAAAATACATTATTCTAGCTTTCAAAATTACGCAGCATCGGTATTATGATTGACAAACACTGCTCCTACTGGCAAAACTTCCCTGAGGCATCTAGTCAAAAGTAATGCTGCATTGCCTGGATTTTCAGGCCTTCAAATATTTTTCTGCTGGAAGGTCTGCAACAAGCTTAATACTGCCACGATCAGGCTTTTCCTACGGGAGAGATACACCTAAGTTTCTGTGCAGCTTTTTGCAGTGTAACAGTGCCCAAATCTCAGTAAAATCTGTGTACGTTTGTTAAATACTTGAGCTATGTTTATTCTCACTTTGGCACTTGTCACAGAACATTTCTTAGCATCAGAGAGTATTAAACAAGCTTACATCTGTGATATTAGCAAAAAAAACCCCGTCCCACGTCTCCAGTTTTACCAAGTTGATATCCTGTCAAAGCACTGATGTTTCAAAGATGAGAACAGATGTTAGAGAGTTAACTATATAATAACACACTTCATCCTATTTTGTGTTTGCTCTCTTTTCCACCCCATTCCCTCCCCTGCACCTTGGAGGGAGATGTTTTAACTACAGCATGAATATAACAATGAAATGAAAAGGAATGATGAGCTGGAGGGGGCTATTGTAAGAAACACAGCAACTCCTTATTCAGTGCCCACCATCAAATAACAGAGAATGCTGGAAAATTTCACTGTCTGAAATTTCTCCTTAAAGTACTGCAAGGCTCATCACTTGTGCTTTGGAATGGCAGAATTAAAACATCATTAAAATATTTTTGGAATAGAAACTACTTGTACTTATTACAAGATACTGCAGTTTTTACAAATCAAAATACACAACTCAGGCAGGAGGGTGCATTATTTGTATAATCAGTTATGAAAAATAGTATTTTGCTTAAATGAAAAAATACTATGCATTCTCCCTGCATCTAGTACATCTTCTTGTAGATTAAAAAAAAAATCCTTGGCAAAACTGAATGTGTATTTCGAAATATGTCATGTAGGACCTGAGGTTTGGTTCTGCAAGAATTCACACACTTTTTTTTCACATATATGTAGTTTCATTGCATTCATGGGGCAACACGAGCTTGTAAGTGTCTGCACCAAGATCTTGAATCTGTAGTGCAAAAGCTCTTCAGTTCCAATGGCAAAATTTATGCTTTTTTCCCCTCAAAATTAACTATTTTCCACTATGTTACTTCAAGTTTCTTACTGACTAGCAGCCATCCTTCTGATCTCCGTTTAAGAGAGATCTCGAAAATACTGTTGACTTAAAACAGATGATGCAAGACTTTTCCTCCAATTCTGCAACAGCTTGTTTTTATGGATTTGAAAACAGAAGGGCCAGTTCTCAGGTTTGAGTAGGACAGAGGAGGAAGGCAGAGGCCGTGAGCATGAGGATAATGACTGTTCTGTGCTCTTTATTTTTAAACAGAGGTCTCCATGTAAATCCTGCTTAAAAATGAATGGCACAGTATGGTTACACCTGAATAAACACTGATTTCACAGAAAAAGGCATTTGCTTCTTAAAACCAGCTAAATAAGGCCACAGAGTGTGATATTTAGAAATGAAGGTATCTGGAAGGTCCCAATGTGTATCTGCTTGGTAGGCGGCAAGAGTTCCTACTCTGGCCTCTACAGGACCCTGTAAGTCAAATGCTGGCACATGTGTGAGGCCCCTTTTCATATCTTTGATCCCTGCATAAAGACAAGAGTGGAGCAAGAGGTCTGGCATTGTGTGAGCTGTGCACTGCTGTCAGCCCTGGGTCCCTCAAATGGCCTCTCTGCACTTGGTATGACAGGTGGCCTACATGAAGTGAGGGAGGATTAGGTTCCTTCTGTGCCCTCTCAATAAATGGCATAGATTACTGGCTCCTACAAAGGGATTTAAACATACCTTTCTGAACAAAAAGCAGTATATACATATGCATGTAACTGGATGCTCAATTTGTATAAGTAATTGCTCTGGTTATATTTCTAAATGAGGCAAATGTGTGTAGAAATGACCAGCTAGACACACGATTATTTGTGTGCAAAACCGACTTACATGACAAGAAACTGAACACAATGAAATTATCTACATGATTGAGAAAAAATAATAATTCGAGATTAA
Source organism: Ramphastos sulfuratus (assembly GCA_013399055.1). NCBI lineage: Eukaryota > Metazoa > Chordata > Aves > Piciformes > Ramphastidae > Ramphastos > Ramphastos sulfuratus. Next base: position 135,999 of record WBNM01031194.1, on the reverse strand, counting down.
CAATACACATTTGCCCTCCCCCCCAATTCAACTGCATTCTTTTCCTTTTATCATTAATTAACTGCTTTTGTGAACAAAATATTAGGAAAAAAAGTAGACAGCTTGTCCTTCTGCATCTCCTAAGGATTGCTTGGACTTTAAGATAACCTGACAAAGAGTTAGAGTGAATTTGAGTGATTTTTTTTTTTTTTTAAAGTAAGCTAAATCAGTTTCTGCACTCCCAAACACCAAAATAACATTAACAAGAGAATAAACTGCATCCTTCATGTACTATATGTAATGTTTATGTTATTTGGTTTGATTCAGGTTCACAGCAGCCATCATTTCTTTCACCTCAGAGCCCAGCGCACTGTAACAATTAGTAAGAAAAAGATCACAATGGCAACTATGCATTTTCATTACTATTTTCAGGAGATCACTGTCATCACTGCCACTTAGTCTGAGTTATTTCATATGGTTATTTCTGCTGGTGTTTTAATTACCAAAACACACACAGTGTGCAGACATGTAACGGTTAGCAAAAGCAATGACACCTCCTTCTGACTGCGTATGTCCCACTTCCTAAAGAGCATTCTGAAAAATGGAGAAGTGTGCTGAAAGCTCTCTTATGCAGGCTAAAAAGATTAAACTCTTTTTGGATAGAGTTATTCATAATTCTCTGGCATGATTAATGAACATATGGGGACACGGCAACATTTTTACAGACATATCCGCCAAATGGACTACAAGGCTCTCTCTGCATTTCCCACTCTGACCCTGAGAAGGTGAGGGATGCCTTCTGGGGAGTATCTTTGTGTCCAACTATTTAATGTCTAAATCTCCTCTTAATATTCATAGAATTAACCTTTTCCTCAAAATGACCAAGAATCATCCAAAAAAAAAGTAATTGTTTTGGCATCCTTCATTATTTCTAGGAAGGGGCCTCCTGTGGTCACCTTTAAGTTACTTCCATATACGTAGCTATATTGTAAGGAGGGAGAAGAATAGGTTTCAAACCATGTCACTTCAAAATACAGCCTCATGAGGCATTTAATTACCTTCAGGCTTACTAGGTTACCATCACATGATCAAGACCTCAGTTTAAATTCCTCATCCTGCATCACCCCTCTCTTCTCATTTCAGTTGTGATCACAGGAGATGACCTTGTATTGTCATGACTTACAGCCTCCTTTTGCAGTTTGTGCTTCCACAACTGGTGATTTTAGACCCTATTCAGACTTGAGACTCACTGACAGTTGTGACAGAAATGTCTGTTCTTAGCCTCAACTGCATCCTCATAAAGTGAAGAATGAATAAGAAAAAACAAACCCCAGACTACCAAACTCCACCAACCCAGGAAAAATGGCCTCCAGAACTTGGAATATGTTTGCTAGGTCACAGAAACAGCCCCCCTGAAGTACTGTGTACAACTGTAGTTTGCAACTGTAGTACTATAGTTAAATTCACATCCTGGGCTATGTGAAAGTTGTGTGGGATAGCTGAAAAGTAACAGGCTGTAAAAACATAAGGATTCTGATTGCCTGTCTTTAATCTGGTTGTCTCTTCAGACCAAACACCACCATTCTGTGAATGTTACAATGGCAATGGGGCTCCAGCACCCACTTCCTCACTCTGATTTCTCTCTCTGGAGCACTGCATCCCTCCCATGTGACTTGACTCACAGTATTCCCCTGAGCTTGTGGCAAAGGTATTTTTTAATGTTTTCATCTTTAATGTACACTTCAACATATACAGGCAAATGGTAGAAGACTTTGACAGTTCCTTCTCACAAGTTTTCCATGTAATTTTTGAGAGTTTTTCATGTTATCTGAAAGAAGTCAGTGAATTTCTAGTTTGTTCAGTAATCTTTTCTTTAGGCTTTTGAATCCTAAGAGCCTCACCAAGGACCTTTTGGGGGAGCTCTACAGCACAATATATAACCAAGAGGTATTCTAAATTAACTGGATTTGACATGAGATCATTCTTTTGAATGCAAGATTGGTCCTTCTTTTATTTTCTTTTTTATAAAGCACAAGAGCATTTATATAATTCAACAAAAAGTCCACATGTAAGCAAGTATGAAAAAAAAAATCTGAACACATCATCCAAACTGAAATGTTGCTATTTTTAACCTTATAAATAAGGTGAATATAAAGACAGCAAAATGACACATTCCAGAAACAGAAATTTTTCCTCTTATTTCGCATGCATAGATTAAAAAGAATTATTAATTTAAGCTTGCAAGTATTACATTTTTAAGTATAAAATTGCTGAATTCTAGCCATCATACAGTCTCACATGTCTGTTGTTTTTCTATTTTTGTAATCTTATTTTTGTAGGGTCATCAACATAATGATTTTAGTAATTTTTTTGCAATGCTTGGAAAATAAGATTGTTTTAGAATCACATTAAAAGGGATGAGAACACAGACTTGTGAGAGAACAAAGGGTGTTTACTGGCAATGATAATGACTATTTGCTAATGACTATTTGCTAACTTTTTAAAAGAAAATATATTCTACTATGATACCCTAATAAAAATATCATAACAGATTAAATGAATTTTGCTTTTATGTATAAAAGAGCTTCAACAGTTATCTTTTTCAGGTTTTATTTATACCACAAAAGGGCTGCACAGGCAAGAGTAAATCAAATAGAGATTTAACAAGCAAGGGATTAAATAAGCAAGAAATTGATAAACAGTGGATATTCAAGTATGATACTTTTACTTGTTTATCCTGTACATCTGAATAATTTAGCCAAATGATAGCTACCCTACAAAAGAGTATCTAAGTTTTAATTCTCACTCTTCCACAACTGAAAAAGTGCATTGAGAATAACCTTTCTAAGCTTTGCTTTGAGAGTTACTTGTTGCTTGAGGGAAATTAAATGCCCTCTGAGGGTTGTAGTGGCTGTTTAAATACTCTGTGTAAAGCTATAATGAATCTCTGTAGGAAAGCAAAATGGCAACAATAAAAAATGTGAGCTAACAAAACCCCTATTTTAAAAATTATTATGAACACTAGAAAAAAAAAAAATTAAAAGGGTTGTACTTACAGGAACGTCAACATATTTTGCAGCTGCTTTCACCTTTAGAAAATGGAAAATAAAGCAACACACAGTAAGTACTTATTACTAGAGACTGTGTACTGTTTCAGAATTATACATGGAAAGAAGAAAAACTGAACCATTGTGAATCCAAACACTTACAGTGAATGAAACTAAAGATGAGAAGAAAGTCCCTTCATCGTATCTTGACAATTTAGACAGCACACCCTCTAGCACTGAAACAACCTGGAGGAAAAGCACAGAGAAAAATCCAAATGCACAATATGGAAATTAAGTATTTCAAACAAGAATGGGAGTTTTTCTTCCTCAGATTTTTATTGTTCAGAAGGGCAATGCAAACTATAAATTTGATTACATTCGCCATCTCACAAAGTGCTGAAATCAAGGACAACATTCTCTTTGCAGCTTCACCTATTGATCAAACTGATGGAAATCGTTGAACTATTGCTGAAATAGAAATACAGATCCAAAATACTTCTGAGGTAGACCTGCTATCCAACACCACTTTGCTGCCTCTAGAATGCATGGTTAAACACAGGAGTGTGTGAATCAGGCATGTATTTGAGTAAAAAACGCATACTATTTTCTATGACCACAGATTCTAAGAGCATAGCTTCAAAGATGATGGAGCACAATTGTTAAGGTGGTGATGTTGATATCACATTTCTCTTAACTTTACTGTTGAATAGAAACCCAGCTCAGATTTCACCCAACAGTGTAACAGCACTGGAATTTGCTGTCAGTAGCAGGTGCCGTTGAACTATTGCTACATGGTCAAGGAGGGGCAAGAAAATATATGCCTCAAATCTCTGGTATGGTATGGTTCCTTTTCTTTCATACTTTCACTTGTGATTCTCTGAGAAGAGTGTCGTCTTAGCAAGTAGCACAAAAAGGTGTTTTTGCCAAAATGTATTTCTGACCAAAATATATCTTATTAGTTGCATTAATTATAGCTTTAATGTTTCACCTCCCCCAAATTAGCCTTAAAGAAAACAAATCCTCTTCTCACATCCCTCTGTCAGGTTATTTTGTTCAAGTAATTCATGGTATCTAACAAAAAAAGAATCTGACACCTGTTGTATTCATGCACATTTATTTTACACGTAGGAATTGCTTTCCACTTTATATAAAGATTGTTTTAAAAGTCATTCCTTGCTCCCAACACAGTCATTCCCACAATCATGAGTATCATTTTATGAGTGTGAGGACAGAACAAAATTCCATCTGGCATGCTGTTAATGGGCACTGTAACAGTGTCACAACAGTGTCACTACCAGAGGAACTGAGATCATCACTTTACAGTAAGCCCTGCTCTTAACAGTTCAAGGAGCAGGAGTAAGTGCAAACCTACATTTGCCATTTATCAATCTAACCTCTCATATTTACAGTGATTAATTAAGGCACCAGTATGTAGGTCCCAACCAAGGAATAAAGCCACATTTTGAGAGAGAGTGGCAGTTATTTCTGCGGTCCATGTACAGTATAATTACAGTCTCTTTAGTAGGCAAATATCAGCTTTCTGCTTTACTGTTGCATGCCTGTGAGAAGCTGCCAATGATACCTTAACTCATTTTATCTGACTGGTGAGAATTCTTTCTGCAGAAGGCTCTTCAAACTTACTGTGCAAAGATCTGCAATCGAAGAGCCTGATCTCACAAAGATGGTGTCCAGAGTGCAAACAAATGGTTCCAATACAGTTGTAACACAAAAAGAAGAGAGAGTAAAACACCAGCGTGTCAAGGATGTCCATGTAAATGAAAAGCTTAATTATGATGTTGGAAACTTGTTTCCTGAGATCTCAACGTAGGAACATGTGAAGCTCTAAGAATATTCCTGTGTATATCACACATTCTCTGAATTGGTTATCCTGAGACACGCTGTGCTTTGTTTCTCTGTTTTGTGCTATTCCTCTCATTTGCTAAATGCTCATCTCATTTGCCAAATGCTTTTGCTTGGTGTTATGTATAAAATGCCCAGCACAATCTTTACCAAGTAAAGTCTCACTGAAGTGAAAATATTCTTCATTTTCATAGATGACTTGTGACTAAAAACAATGACTGAAACACTCCACCGGAACATGAAAGAAATAAAATAAAGGCCGAGGCTAAAAGAGAATGAAATTATATTACATGAAAAAAATGGACACATATGGATGTTATGCACATTGATGCGTGCTTTTCTTGGTCAAAAGTAAGACTGAAACATCAGCCTTCCTCTGTACCCTCAGAGGCTTTCTCTCTTGAAACAGAAGCAATCGGAATGCCATTGGCACTTCACATCTCAGGTGAGAAGAGACTGGATTAGGCTACTAATGATCAGCCAATGATACAATCTTTACTTCCTGTTTCAAGATTTCAGCCTCTGGTAATAGTCTATGTGATAAATAATAATGATAAGCCCTCCATATAGACAGCAGATACAGGAGGAATATGATTATTTTCTTCATTCTTCTATAATCTCAGGCATTACAAATATTACTCAAAAGGTTTAACTTCTAATATTATAATTTGCTCTAACTACATCCTCCTTGTGTCTTCTTAACAGTCAAAACAAACTGACAGGTTAGTTCATAGTGATGACAGCTGGCACATAAAACTTGAAACTGTCAAACCATTTGCAGTTACGTTTACATCAAAACTTCACTATGGAGAAAAAAAAAAGGTGTGGTTTCTAGACATTTATCAGTAAGTGAATATATTTTACTCAAACCTCTACAAGAATTCTACAAAGCCTTTTTCTTCAATTCCTATGCAAGCATGTTGAGTGTCAATCTGAAGGAGATTCTCACCCTGCCACTCCCTGCTAGCAAGTTGCAACAAGTGAAAATGAAGCCATGATGAAAATATGACCAGGGTCTTACTTTTTGTCACTAACTCACAAATTGCTAAGGTATGGCTTATTTCTCCTACTTTGAAAATCAGGCATTTCTGTTTGTAATACATAGATGGCAAAAAACATTACCTTTTTTTTTTTTGTGTCCTTCAAACTATTAGGGACTGAAAATTTTTCTTTTATATCAAGCACTTAGCACATTTATTGGAGTAGAGGTGTTACGGTAACACAAGACACTGTTTAAGTTTTGCTCATTTATTCTCCAAGCACCTATATCATGTCAAAATATATTTGCTTTTTAAATATAAAAATCTGTAAGGTCAATTTCAAGAGCTATCAACTTATAAACTATTTTAAAATTAAATGGTATGTGGAACAAAACCTCATTTAAAAGTTATACCAACATTCTGGATGTTGGTGATCTCTAAATACAAAATCTAAATACCACTGAGTGATAGGAAGAAAGTTTTCATGTGAAAATCCATCAAAAAATAAACCATGCTATTATTATCATTAAATCCATCCAGTTCTACTAGCTGCTAGCAGTTCTTATCTGCAACACAAATACAGAAGACAAACTTATATGATTAGCAGGCTGCACTGAAATTGCTTACCTAATGGGTTTTAAAATTTAACTTTGCAAATTCAGTATTATTTGCATGACTATTAGAATCATAGAATCACAGAACATCAGGGGCTGTAAGGATGATCGAAAGATCATCTGGTCCAGCCCCCTTGCCAGAGCAGGATCACCTAGAGCAGATCACACTGGAAGGCATCCAGACGGTTCTTACTTACAATTCACATTGTTTTCCCCTCTCAATCTCGCTGTGTTTAGAAAAACTGTGATAAAGACTTTTCAGAAGTTCAACAATGAGAGATATTTTCTGCTTTATTACAAACTAAAATCTAAACAGTTTTACCTTTGAAACAAGAAGTGAAATGATTTCTTTGACAGTTTCTTCAACCAAGTCGTCTATTTTCGAATGGTATTGTTGCTGCATTTCAAAAGATAAAGAAGCATTAGCATGTATATGAACACACACTTTTGTCATAAGTCATAAATGGTACAAAGCTGACAACCCTGCCAGATCAGATTTACTTAAAATTATCATTTTGAACATCAGAAGAACAAACCCTTGAAAATGATCCACCCGATCAACATTTTCTTACATTCTGTGTTGAAAATTTTCCCATGTACACTGTTGAGTTAAGCAGCTAATGGGGTTATTATTTAGATGAATTGAGTTCTTATTCTTATTCAGGCGAAGGAATGTGAAGGATACTTTTTGTCTTCTCCTATATAATTAAGGTGGCCATGTATTTTTTTCTAAAGGGCTGGTTTAGCTGGAGAAGCAAAAAGACTAGAATAAGATTTAATTAATACAGCATTTCATGTCTGACAACTCTCATTCACAAGTTATTTTAAATGTCCTCTAGAAATAAAATGAACTCCAATTGTTCATCCTAAAATAGCCTTTCTGTTAGCAGAGTGAGCCATGGTTTATACAAATCTTACAATATGCTCAAGCAAGGGCAAAATTAAAATTTCATCAACAAAGCAGAATAGATGGTAACAAATTAATAGGCCATAAAAGGCATAATAAAACAGACTTCAATCTCCACAGCCTTTTTCTTTTGCTTTTTTTCATAAAGAAGGTGCTTTTAAGTAAATGCTTTTAAAATAAATCTGAAAGACTTTTTAGATAACACTACAGAGTTCTCTCCTGAAATTAACAGGAACTAGGAATCCCATTCTGTCAAGGAGGCACATCAATTTAAACAGTAATTCTGCCTTTAGAAACATTTATCTGACAGCAAAGATTGTCCCCAATAGCTACTTCACAGAAAATGTGACTTGTAAAGACTAACCCTATCTTCATAGTTCAAGGCTACTTGGAACAGCTAACAGCATAATGCTTGGAGTGAAAGTACTGAGGTTACAATAAACATTAGCCTAACTTAGCAGCTGCCAGCTGAATAGTTTTCAGAGTTGCAAGTCTTTAAAGGCTATTTTTCATCTGTCTCAGAGTTGCCATACGAACCGAAACATTAACTCTCATCTACTTAATATATTTAGGAATGAGTTTCTAAACAGAGTATTTGAATTAAAAGGATAAAACTATGACTTCTGTTTCCACATACATATTTATCTGCTATAGAAATCAACATGAAGTATATTAATTTTTTGTTTTAATTTCTTTTAAGGTTTAAAAACACTTGGAAAATGTTAATATATATCTCAGACAAGCAGCAGAAAACATCTTGGAAAGAATGAATTAGAAATGAGTGAAAGAGCATTTTAGAAATACATCAAAGCGCTTTCCACAATTTCAGATGTATTTTATTCTAATCATATTAATATCTTGATAAATAAAATATTATCATGATCTGCTAAGGACTTAAATCACCCCAAACTGTCTGTGATATCTGTTGCTTACAGGTCTTCAGAAGGCAATGGTTTCTTACTCTCTGAAAACAACATGCAATTCTTCTTCTACATATGCATGTAAAAACTATACATATTCCTCTAATTCATGAAAAAATCACAGTTGTCCCTCTCATAAAGTGTCTGCAACTTTATATCCACAGTGCTTTAAAATGACGAATCTGTGTGTTCTAAGATCAATTCCTAGATTTGCTTTTTTCTTTCCTTGGGTATTTTTTTTCCCTCATCACAAAGGAAACGCAGTTTTGTAGGAATGGAATATAATCAGTAACTTCACCAAGAAAAACAAGAACTAAATAAAAAATATTTTTAAAATCACAATGAACTTCCAAAATTATGACATTTATTAGAAATTGCTTTTGAAATTTTTAACTTGTTTTTTTTTTCCAAGATATAGTTTGCAAACCATGAGATCACAATTTTTTTAACCCACTCCTCCCCAATACCAACTTCCACTAAAGCAGCCAACCCCAACAAAACAGAACTTCAGATCCCCGTGGAAGGAATGTTTGACTTCAGAAGACAGCCTTCAAGAAGATGCCAAATAGTGTAGAATAAATGATAAAATTATATGAGCTGACAAGGCTGTATGCATGATTCTGAAATCAGCACTTGTAGGCAAGTTTTCATCTGCTGACTGACATGTGCACAGTCCACACAGAGACAAGTCAGATCCCACAGATGAATTACTTGAAGACACATTGTGGAATCCTTCGGTCCTAAAGCTCCTGAAGAATGTAACACAGAATATGGCTCTTCTTTTCCAGCTGCCCTAGAGTAACATCCATGAAAATATTAAATACAGTTGTAGCTGTAGGAAGTACATGGGAGAAAACTATGCTTAGTGGTAAAATGCATCAGAGGATGTAACCAAATTGGACTGTCTTTTGAACAGAATTCAGCTGGTCTTCCAAATGTGGCACTCTGCTCCTAGTAGCATTTCAAAGGAGACAAAGCATTTTATTGCTTTTTGATACTCACATTTTGGAGAAAGAAAAGTTTGCTCCTAAACCCTTTGACACAGCAGTGGCTGTATCACATTCCACTGCAATGGCACATCACTCAGTTTCCTCCAGATTGAAAAGTATGTCTCTCTTATTTTACAAGCATGATAGCATACAAGGAGGCTGGAACCTTGAAACAACTGAAACAGCTTCTATGTGCTATAAAGCACTCAACAGTATAGAGTATGGTATTTGTTCTGTTTATGCTACCCCATTAAACAAAACAACAAATAGGCTGTGACTCAGATCTAATGCCCTGCTTATATCTAATAATTTCTCAATTTACACAGCCCCAGAAATATTTTCTTTTGATTCTAGTCGCCAGCAATACTTCCTGTGTGATTCATATTGCAGCATCTAGATCAGAAAGTTATAAATTAACAGGGTTTAAACTACTTATTATGAGTGACAAAGGCCAAAAAAAACCTGCACTGAAAGTTGTGTGATAGAAAATATTCCTCTTACTGCTGCTATTCATTTGAATTAATATCCATGGACTGTAAAGGAGTAGCATCATTTGGCTTCTGGTCCAGGAAAGAAGGAAGTGGAATACTGCTTACTATACAGTTACCTGAGATGACATACACTGAAACTAAGAAGACAGGAAGACAACCGTTTGAGAAATAGCAGCAATCGGTGTGGTACTTTGCCATCTTGCTGCACGCTTCCCCTGTACTCCATGAATTGCCATGAAGCAAGTTGCAGGCACCAACAACTAGTATGATAAGGTGATTTTCCCTGGACCTGCTTCTCAAATCAATGCAAGAAATTGCCAACCAATGTGCAAGGCATCCAGCCATCTGAATCTAAACACAATGCTTGTAACCAACTCATGCTATGCTTCTCTTAGGTTTTAAGATGATAGCCAGAATGCATTGAGAGGAAGCCTTCTGAATGGTAGACTTGCCAACTCTTTAAGAAAGGACATAATTGGAAGACATTTTGGAGAATGGTGAGCAGAGCATGAAGTAATGTAGGGAAATCTGGGAATTTATGGATTCATAGAGTATCAGGTTGGAAGGGACCTCAAGGATCATCTGGTCCAACCTTACAGGATAAGAATATAGTTAAAATGAGATGGCCTAGCACTTTATCAAGCTGTAGGGGAATATACCATTTATTTACCTTGGGAGTTTATTCCAATGTTTAATAGTTTGAGTGGTGAAAATTTTTTTTTCTAGCATCCAGTCTGAATCTCCCCAGTAGCAACTTGTACCCATTGCCCCTTGTCTTTACCATGTGACTCTGTGAAAAAGGAGTCTTCCTCCTCATGTCAGCCACCCTTTATGTGCTTGTACATGGTTATGAGGTCTCCCCTAAGCCTTCTCCTCTCAAGGCTGAACAAACCCAGTTCTCTCAGCCTTCCTTCATATGACAGGTCTTCCAGTCCTCTCATTCAATCAGATTTAAACTGAACTCAAGGTGCTACTCTTGGGAATCATGACTATAATGCCCTAATTACATGATAAATAAGAATCCTCTCCTATCTGACAACACAGGGTGAAAATTTCCACTTTCCTTAAACAAGTTACAACAACTGCTCATAGCTATGTAAAAAGAGCAAAAAGAGCATACTGTGTTTAAGGAGATCTCATTAAAGAAAACCTTCCATTACTTTCAGAGTAAGTTCTAGAAACTGTCAGATATTCAGTGTTGAGTTTCAGGTGAATTAACAGGTTTTTTACAAAATGTTAACTCAGGTCTTATGGAATGCTTTTCTTGACTGACAGAAAAGACCATGTTTGAGACTAAAATGAAGATGAAGGAAGATGAGGGAAAGAAAGATAATATGAAAAAGTTTTCAAGTGGCTAAGTAGTAATTGGAAATACCAGAGTTGCTACAGAGAAGCCAGAGATGCATCTGTTTACATTATGAAATGATCTCCTGCCTGCTTTGACAGATGGGCAGATTCCATTAGTAGCTCACTCAACAGATCTTGAAGCATTTTAAACAACCTTGATATCAGCTACATGTAATTGAAAAGCCTGTTTTTTCTTAGTCTTCAAAAAAAGCCTTAGGAATGCAAGAAAGGACAGACAACTCAAAGTTTGTGAGAAAGAAGTTTCCACATTATCTGACAATTTCTGCTATGTGAAGGACTTCAGTTTCCTTTGGTTTATTAGATGAATTAGAATGAAGATTAATTTGGGGACTTTGAAAGATGTATGTATTTCATCACAGGTATGCTACATTGAAACTGTAGCACTTAAAATAAGCATCGGAATAATTTGGGGTCAAGGTCTGAGCTAGTAGAGAAGGACTGTGATTCTCTTTTGGTGCTGTGAGGAGTGTATGATGGAGCTTGAAATAGGAGCTAAAGAATGGGAATATTTCTGAAGAGAATCTGCTGAGGGTCTGCAGTCAACAAGGTAACTGCAGATGCTGAACTCTGATGCTGATGAGGATTGGGCAATGGTGCAGGAGGGATTGTCCAGAGCAGCTGGTGCTATGCTTCTCTATGGAGAATGAGGCTGTACCATCTGTCTGGAGGTGTCTATGAAGTTACTGGTATTGCTTGTCTGCAAGGAAGAATGTGCATGTGTGTGTTTGCAGGTTACTGCTTGGAGAGTTAAATAAAGATAAAATTGCAGCATCAGCAAAAGGCAAAATGTTGCTAGTTGTGATTTATTTCTGATGAACCTGAAACAAATTGTTGTTCTTTTGATTCACTGGGAGGTGAAAGAGTCCAACATTTTGTGACCTGGTAAGACAGGACACTGAGTTGGAAAACCATGAGTGAAGAATTCAGCTGGAACCACCTTAGAGGGTGAACAAGAATAGAAAAACTGAGAAGCTGATGATCAGTTTGTAGCAAGGTCAGGCTAATAAATTAACATGAAAACAAATATTACACTTTAAAACAAAAAGTGACTGTCAATATTAAAAGAAAAAACGAAAAGACACTTACCCACTGACTAGCAAACTGGTTCATGTCATGGAAAACCAAAAAGAAAAATAAAGATGACAGGGTAGAAAATTAAGAATGTATCATTGAATTGGAAAAAAATTACATTGAACAAGCCAACATAAAAAAAAGATGAGTAAATAAAATGAATAGCACAGTACCAAAATGGAAATATCAACAGAAACAGTATGAATAAATAATGTATATGTGAAACTCCCCAAAGCAGATACATTTTTTGTTGCCAGATTCTGATAAATGTTTTTACCTTCTCATCAGAACCAAATCAAAGAAAATTCAACTGCTAATGCATTAGAACAGGAAGAATGGTTTTAATTTTGTGTTGGTGTTCTCACCATTCTCACATGCACTATGCCCTTTTCACTTCACAGATTATTCCTGCTGAGACTGACACCATGGGAAGGACAGCAGCCAAGGAAGTTTACGTATCCTTCGAAAGCACATCCAGTGCTTACTGTGTGGAGTGTGTACAGTCCTGGCCAAAGTCTACTGCCAAAATGGTCCCTATCTTTGTATGCCAGACCAAAAAAAAAAAAAAAATCCCATTAAATAATCTGTTTATTTCTTTCCTCTATTTTCAGCACGTCTACTGGGTATATGAGCCATTTTAAAACAAACTTTGTTTAAATCCTGGCTGCAAAGGACAATATTTTAGCTCCATTTTACTTCTACAAAAGAGTCCTGAAGTGGGTGGGCTGTCTCTCCATTGCAACCCAAGACAAATTCCTGGTGGGACTGTGAGTCAAGAAATCCTCTGAATGTTCAACAGACTCAAAAGTCAATGCAAATAAATTACAGAAGCAGTCTGTATCTTCTCTGGTGGAAGAGAACGGGTTATGCTTCTAGGCATCATGCTTCTAGGGAACGGTCTATGTGTGCTCCTGTACAAACAGAGTTACATGACTGTGCTGGTTTGAGGCTAACTGGAATATTTTAATAGAGAAAATTAAACTATAGGCTGTGAAAGGGAAACAATGGTGATGTCTGCTTCACTTATAGGCTTGCTGAGATGTTTAAGAAAGGAATACAAAACAAAGATAAGCCGCTCGGGCAGTCAGTCTCTGGGGCACAGTGTCTCAAGCTGTCTAGCGGCTTCTGGCCTTCTCTTCTCTGCTGAGTAACCTCACTAACCACTTTGCTTCTAACCCTGCTGGCCGATCCTCCAAACTCACCTTGGCACATAAGCCAGACCCTGGGGTAAGGTATAGGGGTGGGGAGAAGGTGGAAGGGTGGTTGGGAGCCCCTCTTGGGGTCTCTTATTTCTGGGAGGGGTGTTGTGTTTCTGTATTACCTTTACCTTGTATATTTCTGTAAATATTCCTGTATATTGTGTAAATATCTGCTTGTACATTGTGCTAAGCTGTAAATAGAGCTTCAGTCCTTAACTTCCAGCCTAGTTCTAGTCTGGGTCATTTTACAAAGTGTGGGGGGGTGGGGAACTCCCAAACCATCACAGTGACATATTTCAGCTAGCTTGGAATTAATCCACAAAGGACTGCCTGCAGTTTGAGACATTTCAGTTTAACCAAATATAGGAATTAATTAAATGTACAAAATTTCACTTACCTCTTGCCCCCCATCCAGTATGCAGAGTTTAGCTGTCTGTTTTTTAGCGTCAACTAGGACATTAAACATTGTACACAGAGAAGAAGGGATACGCAAGTCTGTTGATTTGTTTGTCTTTTGCAGCTTTAGTTCAAATGCAATTCTTGTTCTGTTTATTAAAACACAAATCATAATCTGAGTTTCTGATAGTTCTGAACAGTCGGCGTACAAATACATAACGCTTAATAAACACATTGCCTTAACAGTGTTTGTGTATGTGAGAGCAACTTAGAAACAAAATTCTGCAAGGGCAGAATATCCACCCATTCAATAAACAATTTCATTGATGGTAGTCTCAAGGTTCTGCATTGCTTCAACTAATTCAGTGGAATAATAGAAGCATTATCTTCTTGCCTACAAGGTAACAATATGCTTCCTTGCATGATGACTAAGAACAATTTGAAAAAATGAAAATAACCCACATTTTCCAGCACTTCTGTGTTAAAATGCAGTTTATCATACCAAATGCTGGCTTCTAAGAAATATAATTAAAAAATCTGTCTTTAATAGAAAAAAATATTGAAGGAAATGAGTTTATTATTAAGTGATATTAATATTGATATTGAAAAGTGAGATCTGTCAGGAGATACCTAATAGAAAAATCCTATTTTCTTCTCATACCAATGTAAACAAGAAGCAATAAATGCAAAAAATGCTAATAGTTCAGAATGCATAAATATAAAAGTAGTCTTCTTCCACCTTTATTTTTAAATGTGAGCATCAGAAACTGACACAATATTTAAAGAAGATGGTAACAGAAGCACCTTATTTCCATTTTAGAAAGTCTTACAGATCATACTAGAATCACAATAAAAGTTTTAACAGATGGGTTCCATCATTCTTTTCTGAGTTGCTACTGTTTAATACAATCCATCCTGTGGATACAAATTACGTTCTTTATTACCTGATGTACAGTATGTTTAACCACATTAAAACATACTCAACATAGTAACACTAGTATGTTATGTACTTAAAATAGTAACATATGTTACGTATTGACACTAGGATAATTCTGTAATATTAATGAAACCTTCATTTATTGTCACCAGAATCTTCTTACTCTCTACAAAAGCAAGCACAAAGGTGTCAGGATTGGTATCATGAGTTTTTGGTTATGACAACACAGGGAATTAGATTAATTGCCTAGGAGAAACTCAAGTATGTATTTTAACACAACTGCCTTTCCACATTAATCTGTAATAATCTTTTTAAAAAAGACAGATTAACCTGGAAAGATTAAGTTTCCAATGAATTATTTTAATTATTATTAATTATATACATACTTGTATTTTAGTCCTGCTAGTAAAAGTACCAATGTAAAGATATTTTTCATTTTTTTTTCAGGCTCAAAGTCAATGTGATTAATACATTACTGTAACTCAATGCTACTCCCTTTATGGCTTTTGAGATTAAGATTGCACTGATAGTGTTCCAGTCCTTGGAGATTTCACCATTTTGATACTATTTGTTAGATATTTGTAGGTGACTGAGCTGCCACACCAAATTCTTTAAAACAGATGTAAGCTTACATGACTTCAGTTTTAGCAGACATTGTCTCATACCTTATTTTGCTATAGACCTTAAACTCTTACTCCATGTGTAGAAACGTTTCTGAAGTGCTTTTGCCACTTTTGCCATAATTTTATCACTGTAGCTCTAGCAACAGGCTTATATACTAAGCCTGAAGTTCTCCTTGTTCTTACTGTGTTTTACAGGAATAATCAAATGTTATGTTACAAGATTTAACCTTAGTGGACATTAAAAGTTCTCTGTCTCTTATAGCTTTCCTTATCAATGTTGTATATTTATTCATAATCAGAAAATACAGTATTTTCCCTCCCATTATTTTTTTTTTTTAAATCATTATCTTTATGTGTCCAGACAAAGCTTTCTCTGTATGTGCGATCATGGCTTCTGAAGTACCTAATAGATTTCTGCAAATTTTCTTGACATACAGATATTTATTCTAAACTCAATGATACTTACTAAAAGCTATGACTGAGATCTTTTCAGATCATCTGTGCTTAATTTATAAGAGTATACCCATAATCATACAATACAGTTCAAGAAGAAAATACTGTGTTTTCTGTAATTCCCAGAAGCTCAGCAATATAAAACTAGTGTCAGTTGGATAAGTAAGAGATAGCATTCTTTTGTTTACTGTATAAATGCAGAACTGCCATATGCTCTTTAGTTTGTAAAGTATTTCTTAGAGACAGTACTCCAAATAATGACAAATGAGGTATTATTAACTGAACACAGAACACAACATAGTAATGGAGAAGGGAAGTGTGTAAAAAAGGATTTCTTCTAGCATAATTCTGAGATCTGTTAAGATTTGCCACAAATATGGAATAGAAAAGAGATTTGGGTTATTTACTTCCAAAAGTCTATCCACAATATATGTAGAAATTCTCCCTGGTATTTCCCAGATGTTGCCACACTGCTGATTGCTAGATGCTGGGAAATACAGACAAGTCATGACCTCTTTACAATTGTCCTGATTCCTATGACATGATTCTGGCACAGATACACCTCTTGCAAGCCAGCACAACTGTTACTATGTTAATTTTCAAATCTCCCTCAGTCTTTAATTGATCATTTCAACCATACCTTTTAACACAGGCTTCTATCATGTCAGTGGCCATGAGTTTAAGTCTCTGCTCTAAATGGTGGGCAAATTCTGGTTCAGGCCAGTGAAGATCAAAAACAAACATCTGCAGAGCATCTAGTTTCCAGAAAAGGTCTTCTGATGTAGCAGAGCCATTGCTATAAGAAACAAAACAAGAAAAAACCAAAGTCCCCAAGAAACAGAAGGGAAGTGTATGGATGTTTATCCCAGTTGCCACAGAATTGTCTAAGGTAAAAAGATTTCTTTATCAAACCATCTTCCTCCTTCATTTCACTGCACTGTAACTCATAGTACAGTTGTTATTATTATTACAAGAATGTGAATACTGTCAGGGAAAATTTAAAAGAATTCCCTTTAGGGTGAAAAAAGTAAAGTTTTCTCATCTGCTAATTGAGAACTATGACAGGCTAGTGATATAGGTGGGATGCTAGGGAACATGGAAAAAGAAGTAGCTCAAATTCCAGATCAAGACAGGAAAAACAAAGGGTACAAAAGTTATTAATTTGTACAGACCTTTTCAAAACGGTGAAAAATTTGCATGTATGTTTTCTTGCCTTCATAACTCTGGTAGGTAAGCCTACCAAAGAAGTGAGGATGCTAACAGTAACACTGTAAGAGATACCCAGACAAACAGTCCCTTGATACATGCTCAGTAATTCTAACTGAGGGAATAACAACAGATCCTGGTGGAAAAAAGAGAATAGAAACTATTTAAAGCAATTTGTGCTTGAATTAAAATGGCCCTATGTCATCTTAGATTCTCCATGTAATTTTTAACATTTTTTTTTCACCCCAATCCAAATGTAATGACATTTGCTTGTGACAATATATAACGATTTAAGGCTAATCTTAGCAGTAACTACAGTCACAGTTCCACTGGCATTGAGGATTGATTCAGTTTTCATGGTGTGTTGTATTGCAGTGCCTGGGTTATTGTGTAAAGACAGTTTTACTATGCAGTATGTCATTCCAGGATGTTAGTCACACAAGCAACCAAACCTCAGTCTGACAGGCCCAATTCAGATCCAAATAGTTTAGTATGTCACTGCTGCCATTTTCTTTCTTCTGCCTCATGACAAAAAAACATAATTACCAAAATGTTACATTACTCCAGCTCTCATGGAAGGAAACAGTGAGTGTTGAGTGTGCTTAGGGCAGAGCAGGGTCACATTAAAATCAAATTACAGATGGGATCTTTAACCACCTAATGCACCACCACCAGTTCACATTAGGTTAGCTGAGCAAACCAGTTAACTGAAGCAGAGCACAGCTCATGTTCAGAGCTCTGAAGATGCAGTATGGATTCAACAAAAGCACTCCTTTGGCCCATTGAACCCCGCCACCTTCCAGACCCACCCAAGTGTCCTTTGTGTCGCTATCTTAACTCCAATTTGGTTTTAAATTTGCCCATGTTTTGATATCTTCACTATGCATAGCAGGATATTCCATGGTTTTAGACAAGTTTTTTTGATATCACACTTATTTTCCCCTCTTATTTTAAACTCTTAATTGTTAATTTTACATTGTGTTGTGCTTCTGAAAGAAAACTGCAGACGTGGAAAAAAGGCTCATGAGACTGTTAAGGTTACAACATGCATAGGGACATTACCTGCTAAGGTTAGACCTAAAGAGTGAGCACTTTTATACACAAGTAAGTGTAATTAAGAAATAGAAAAACTATCAAAACTTCACAGAAAAATTATAATCCTGTCAGACTGCTTCTTAAGTTATATGATAAGCAAATACTAAAGATTTCATTACATCTGCTCTAGATGCTGGCTGTGAGTGAAGCTGCAGATGCTACATTATACAGAACATCTGATTTAGAAGTGACTAAGTTAATTTTTGAGATGACTCAAGTAAAAGAAGACAAATTATATAGGGACAGAAATGGAGATACTATCAATCTTTATATTACAGTCACTAAGAACACACAGTTTCTAGAAAAACAACCATACTTTCTCACAAACAAACCAGTACTTCCATTTTTCATCTTCAGATCATGTAATTTAACAATTTAAAAATTATTCCATAGTTGTTGTTTTTTGTTTTTTTTTTTTTTTCCCCTCTAATGGAATTCTCAATTAAATTCTTTAGGACTCAGGAGGACTAATGTGCTCTTAATAACATCAATGTATTCCTATGCACAGTCACTCCCTGGTAGCCACTTAATTTGGTTTCATTATACTAACAAATACATTTCACAATTATAACAAATGTAATAATAGACACAGGTTCATGAGATGCCAATGCATTGGGTGAGAAACATCAATTATTTCATTCTCTTTTCATATAATTTTGAGGTCGCATTCTTGATGTTTTTATTCGGTATTGTCCAATGACATTTGGATTTGATTAACATATTATAACAGGGAGAAGGAAAACAAAGTTCTGCAACAGAAACTATTTGTTTCTAGTTCACACATTCAGACACAAACATCTAATTTGTTGCTTAAATGCTGCAAAGAACTGTGAGTTCAATCACCTTGTTACTGTTGTTTGCTCAAGATGCTTGTTTTACCTGGATTTTAGGATTTTTCCTGGCCTTTATTCAGTAAAAGCATTAGAAATATTATTAATTATTAGGACATACCCCAATGCTTATGTCACTCAAGTGTTTAATATTACAGAAAGTGTAAACATGAAAAAGACCCAAACTCAGACTTGAATCTACGATTTTTTTGGTTGGTTTTTTTTTTTTTGGTCACAGGACATGTTCTTGGCTAGTGAAAAATTACTTGAACATGTACAGTAAAGTTAATGCAGTCTAATTAATGGATTAATCTCTCTCTACTAGGAAACTGAACTGCCACCCTTTAAAAAAAACCCTTATATTCAATATAGTTACTTATAATTTTAAAATTAAGCAGAAATTCCACTGTTTTGCTGGTCTAAACTTAAGCTTTCAGCAGTGGTCATATCAGAAAGAGAAAGTTTGCAATATTTATGAAATTTTTTTTCCCCTCTTCTCTCAATGGCAATTAAACTTTATATTTGGTGAGGCTTTGACCAAGTTATTGAGTCAAGTATCTCCAGATGTCTATTTTAACCTAAATTACTCTATGGCTTTATACCATGTATCATAATGAACATATCGACAAAAGGTACAAGACTCCTAATGTTTCTCAAAGAGCCTGCAAAGTTTTAATCTTAAGAGCTGTCTATTGCCTTCTAACCAATTCACTTATTCACTGACAGCTGAAAGAGGCAGTTTCCCACTAGGCTTGCCAGCTATCTAAGTAGTAAACAGCATCCTAATAAAGCACAGTGGCTTCAATATCAGCACACACACAAGTCCAGAGCAGACACATAATACGTCATTTACCCACAATGTAGCTTGGGATATGAAAAAAAAGGTGAAATATTAAACATCTGAGGACATTTCCAATCAACCACGAGACAGACCAATTGGCTTCTGTTCCTATAGAATTTACCGTGTCCAGTGATAGTGATTTTATAAATTACTGTGATTATCCTTTTTAAAAGGTTACACAGAGTTACTACCTATTAGGGTTCTGTAGGGACTGTTTACAAAACAGGGCACCATCTTTATGTCCTGCTTGAGCCTCCAGCTGGTGACCTCCTGCTCCACTTCCTTTATGCTGACTCAAGAAGTATTTTCCAGGATGAGAAAGTCAACTGAAAATTTCTTCAACAGAAAATGATTTTCAATAATTACGGAGTCAATGGTTCTTACCCCCTTCTCTCTATATTCAATGGGCAGAGGAGGGGGAGAAGGATGGAGAAGAATTTTGGCATAGCAAGTAACTACTTGTATATGGTCCTTTGAAGACATTAGGGAGAGTTACTTCACAGTTCTTCCTATTTGGTTCAAGAGTGAGGCAATCTGATGATCACACAGTCAAGCCATATTTCGTCATTCTTCTTTCTTCCTGTATCTTAATCTTAGCATTTTTGGAAGAAATTTGACCTACAATATATGTTAACCTTCCAGGATGCTAGGTAGAAACTTAACTATATTCAAAACTTCTTATTCCAGAGAAAGTAGATCAGCTATATGTCACTATTCCACCAGTCCTGTGGCTATACTCATCAATGAAAATACCAACCATGTTGTCCTTCTACCACTCTATTGGTAGCAAGCACTTACCACAGTGCGATCCCTCAAAACAGCACTTAAAGCTGGCCTGCTGACTTACTTAACATGCATGAACACATGGAGAGGTCCAAGTATGAGGGCTCAGGCACATTCAGACCACATCTCTTCATATCACTGAGGGCACTGTGACTGCTCCAGCCAGTCCCTCTTGTCACACATTATAACAGAGCCATAGCAGGAAGAATACAGCTAATACATTTCCTTTGATGGTACCTGTTCTGGCTGGAAGACAAGGCAGGTCTATTCTCCTGCAATCATGTATCTTATTCCATGTTGCCCCAGCCCTGAGTTTTGTTGAACTTGATGTTCTAAGCTGGTGTCAGATAGCAACAGACAATCTGGAGTCTGTATCTACAATATTTTTGGACAGCCAGTCTACGGCATGTTTGAACTGAAAATAGTCATATGTAAACTAAATCATAAACAATTAAAATAATCCACAAATTTAATTTAAAAGCCAAGCCCAGAAGATGCAGAAAAATGAGATTTAAAATATGAAATGGAAGAAATCTGTAATTTCACAGGAGCACAGAATGCTAGGGGTTGGAAGAAACTTCCATAGATCATTGAGTCCAACTCCCGGGCCAAAGCAGGACCATAGAATCTAGTGCAGGTTGCACAGGAATGCATCTAGACTGGTCTTGAAAGTCTCCCAGAGAAGGAGACTCCACAAGCTCTGTGGGGATCGTGTTCCAGTGCTCCATGACCCTTACAGTAAATTAGTACATTTGAACTAATAAGTAAGGGGTAAAAAAAAAAATCACTCACTCTGTCAGATTAGTAGCTTCTACAGAGTACTCAAACGTTTTTTTCTCTTTAAGGATGCCTTCAGTCAAATAGAACAGTAATCTGCAGCATCTGCATGTCTAGCTAAAGTGTCCTCTGAGCTGTCCTTTCCAGAGACCAATCAAGAAACAGACTACTACTTGTAACATTTCCTTTTCATATCTCCCTTTCTAATGCCCAGTAATAAAAGGTTAAGACAAAACAACTGAAAATGAGGCAATGATCTTCCCAAGAGTTGTTATAGGCAGCATACATTTACTGCTCCAAAACATGTGATCAAAGGGAAGGGAAAAAAAACCAAACCCAACAGTTATTTAAAAAAACATAATCTTCTCTAGTAATGTTCAAAATAATTGCAGCATCTTTTATGTGAAAAGAGGTGAAAATCTATTTTCAGCAGTAAAGCACACAAAGAAATGCCTAACTGTGAATAGCTTTTCACCTCTTTTTCCTCAACAAGTTCTTAGGTAGGCACGTAAGAGCTCTTTTAAATATGAATGGACTTGAACATATGAGCATGAGCATTAATGCTAGTTAAGTTCCATTGTGGACAAGATAGACACAGAACTTGTCTTGGTAAACATTTTTCCTTCTCTGGAGACTTTCAAAATCCACCTGGATGCATTGCTGTTCAGACTACCTGACATGATCCTGCTTTTGGCAGGAGGGTTGGACTCAATGATCTCTGGAGGTCCCTTCCAACCTCTAACATTCTGTGATTCTGTGATTTAACTGTAACTTGGCTGGCTCACAGATTGCTTTTTTCTCCTTCATTTTACCTGTAGATTCTTCTTTGTGTAATTCAAATTGGTAACGATTAACTGGCCAAAATCACAATTTTCAATAAGAGGGAGAGTAGTCCAGCACAGTGTAGTGACATCTGTACTCATCTTCTTCCTAAAGCATCAGGTGAATGGCTGGGGAGTACAGTAGACCGGGACAGAAGGACTTGGGGGAGTCAGTGGGGAGAAGAAGTCACCTGCAACATCTGACAAAGCAGAGCACAAACTTAGGGGCCTCAGCTGACTCTATATACAATGCAATATGTCACTGTAGTCCATTTAAGGTGGGTGTTCATTGTAACAAAACCAAAAACTAGCAGGAAACACTGGGTTTTGCTTGATAAGTATTGGAGCCTAAGTATTTGGTTACTCCCTGTTGGAGAATTTAACTAGAAAGAGAAAGTTTTGTTCTTCCTGAAAAGGATGAGATGGGAGAAGTGGAGGAAATAAAACATTCCTCCTTTCTTTTGTGTAATAGCAAAAGTAACCCCCTTCCTCTGCTGAAACTGACATTGTAAACAGCAGGAGAGAGGGAACTAATTATTCTGGAAGAAGATATAATTGGCTTGCAGTGTCCCTGCATTAGTTTTTTGATCCAAATATAATACATGGCCATTCTGAGAAGTTATTTGGCTCTTTGGTAGGACATAGGTAGGCTGATTCTTAAAATACTATTTTAATTCCACAGTATTACAAAGGTAACAATACTATCTGCAGTCTTGAATGTTAATTTATACAAATTCTATAAAATAAATCTTCAAAGCTCTATGATTCGGGGAAAAAGAGCATGGAGAGGTGCCTACAGAAGAGTCAACACCTTGGCAGACCTTTTCTCAAATGCTGTGCAAGGCAGCTGAAAGGGGATGACCTTACATCGCTCATCCCCACTTCTCTTGAGAAGTAGCAGAACGATAGCCACTGTGATTCACAGTGAGTATTTACAGCGTACATCAGCCTCAGTGTTCACCAAACACTTTCAAAATCTTGCTGATTAGTTTAGGACGTCAGGCTGGACCAGCTGATCCTTGAGGTCCCTTCCAACCTGGTATGCTATGGTTCTATTAACTCCTGCAGCTATGTATCCCGAGTGTTTGTTAGGAGTGTGTAACTCCATCATAAATCTTCAGAATCCTTGACTTGAAATCATAAAAAATAAGCTTTGCATATTAATAAAGTGTGTGTATTGAAGTCTTTCACATTCATCCTTTCTCAATAAAACTTTAGCTAAAATAAGGTTCCTCTTGAGCTCTTCTACAATGTCTGTGTCCTCACACAGAAATCTAACCTGTAACTATGGGAATATTCCCACAGATCAGGGGATGTCTGCTCTATTTTATGTAAGAGAAGAGCACTGAAGTTCTGGATAGAAATCAAGGGAAAGGCACAATTTTTCAAACAAAGAAATGGAGGTACTTCTAAGTACTTATTAACCTTTTACTATTTTCCTGTAACATGGATATTTAATCTAATATTTACAATCAATGATTTTCAGAACCAGTATCACAGTATCACCAAGGTTGGAAGAGACCTCAAAGATCATCAAGTCCAACCCGTTACCACAGACCTCAAGACTAGACCATGGCACCAAGTGCCACGTCCATATATATATATAATATATAATATTATTATAGTTGTCTGTTAATATATAATGAGTTAATCAAACCCATGCAAAAATACGATGGGCCAGCTCACTGGCCACAATCTAAAATCGATTATCCAAAAGATTCCCCACTGCTTATTAATTCAGGAGAGCCAGTAGGCTGTTTAAGGGTATTAAACACTATTCATACCATAACAGACCTCTGCCAAATTGCTTTTTAAGTTACCAGGTTTAAGACTGCTACATTTGAATGCACTGAAAAGCGCAACTCGCTAACAGTCCATGCTTGGCTCACTCTCAAGAAACAATAATTTCCAACTAAGAGATCATAAACACCATGCAATCCAAATACAGCTGCACAGAACACTAGCAAGGCCATGCAGAGCTGACATACAGTCAGAAGGTTATTGAAGAATACACACGTGGAGTCATACATAGAAGTCATCCAGGTTGGTGTAGTAAAGCTAGGTATTTGTGGAAGATTAAGAGGCAAACTTGGAACTTTTGGAAGAGCTACATTAGGAAGACTGTTGGTGATGCTCCTGTGAAGAAATAAACAATGTAGGAATACAATAAAAAATAGAATATTTAGAGGACAGTGGGGGGGCAACACCTGATTAGACAGAAAGCTATAGGCAGGTGCTTTTTTCAGATCTTGTAGAAAGCACTTACTTGACAGGTTGCCATGACTCTTGTTCAAGACTTCTGTGAATGGACTGGGCAATTGATGATTCCATGAGATCAATGTAGCGGATGACCATGGGAACAAAAATTTCTTGCAAGTGCTTGTGAAACTTCCCATTGCACAAAAAGGCTTTAAAAACAAACAAAACACAAAACGTTACACCTTTCCTTACTTAATTTTACTATAGGAAAAAGTATCTCTTAAAACATCCCTTTTTAGTACACAAAAGCATTTCAAGAACAAGATCCAGCCTGTGTAGGAAATACAGTTCATAAAAGAGAAATGAAGTGCTCCATGAGGATCCTGCACTGTAATAAAAATTGAGCACATACATAAGTTCTTTGTTGAACCTGAACACTTTTTTATCTTCTTAAAATAATATATTTAGCCAATATAAGCCTTAGTGATTTTGTTCAATGCTTAGACACCAAGATAGAACAAAAAAAACCCCCAAACTGAAATTTGAATGTAACTTTTTTTACTCTCCTTATAGATAAGAAGAAATGCTGCAGTAAAACATTTCAGCCTCACTAGAGTATATTAAAAATATACAGGTATACAGCACATCTTGTAGATTGCTTAATGGAAAAAGGCAATATGTGACCATGAGATTTTGAGGGAGTAAGAGCAGTTTATTCATCTGCTTTGCTTCCTCACACAGTTTACTCATCTACTTATCTACTCTGTGTCCTTGGGAGCTGACAAAGTCCTGAATCACTGCCTATAGCTACACAGACGTTCAGTGAGCTCTTCAACAGAAAAGATGTCTTGGTGTACCTATGCATGTCCATGCACAAAACTCTTGAACACAAGTACCTCCTAGTCAGTGTTCACATGAAACTCAGCCTCATCAAGCTTGCCTCTCCTCTGCCCTCTCAACTGCCCTGGAAAATTTGAAGGGATGTTAACAGTACACTTCCTTTCTGGAAGTTTGGTAATTCTCTAGTGTGATTGTCTTCAAGTTTACATCAATTTAGTTTTATAGTTCTTTAAAGGAACTCCTGAAAATCAGTTGCCTTAAAAGCTTAAGAAAACTGATGGGTAACACATCTAAAGGGATTCTCTTCCTTTTCAAAAGAAATGGAGTTGACTGGTGAGCATTATAAGCACAAAGCATATTACTCAGAAAAGTGTCTATATGCTGTAGGAAGCTGCCTGCTCACTGATGGGATTTACTGCATGAAGAAAAAAATATATACACAATGCAAACTGAAGATGCTTAATACCTGAAAATTAGCTTGCCATAACCACTGCTTGTCTGTAGTCCATGAAATGTTCTTTTAGCAAGTCCTAACTCTTACCACACTAGTGTCCTGTCTCACCAAGGGAGGAGATCAGTTTCATGTTTTGAATATGTCTGTGTTCGCCCATTAATCCAGCACTATTGTTAAGACCTGTAAGAATATTCCCATGTGTACAAGGAAATCACACAGGCAAGCTGAACCATAGAGAAGTTTTCATGACTTTCACAGCCATCCTTTGCTCCCACTCATATTCTGTTGTTTTTGATTCTCTTGTGGGTTTCTTCTCCCCCCTATTCCTGCATCCAGGCTTCTCATTTGATTTGCATGGGTACAATAGCCACAATTTGAGGAGACTTCCTCCTCTTCATAAGAAAGACTGGATCAAAACCCTGGAAACCATCTTGTGAAATTACAGTCTCTCTTGTTCCATTACTGCTACAAGTCCATATAAAGACATCATATAAAAATAATTTCTGCAACTTCCAGAAGTTCCTTTGCTTTCCATAAATGATGTCCACCATAAACTGACTGTGGCAGAGATGGAGACTATGGGGAAAATGTGTCATTGAGATTCAGTTCCCCATAGCTTCTTGCATTGGAAGCGAGAGCCTTTGTGCTGATTGTCTGGACAATAATATTTTTTTTTTCCTTGCATATGATGATCTGAAAGCAAGAACTACTTTCTTGAAAACGTCTTTGTAGAGTAATATGAAATCATGTAACAACCATTTTTATCTAAGGAGTAATGCGATCAGCTTTCTTTGGTTTGCTCACATGCCTCTCTCATTATAAGAATGTTAAGACTTTCAGCTAATATCAACTATGTCACACACAGGGCTGGAGATATCAGATATATGAAGTTTCATGAAAATAAGGCAGCTAGGTAGCAGGCAGAGACTATTAGGGTTTCCACTGAGAAAAAGGCAGCGGTATAGACTCATCTCTTATTAAACACTTGAGAATCTACCCTTGAGAGCACCTATGAGTTCGTCACCATCATGCTCCATTATTTACACTGCTCCTGGAACTACTTGTTAACTAGCTAGTTCTGGCATAATTAAGTGTATATCAGGCACTCAAAACTGTTATTTTTCTATATTCATATATCTTAAAATTGTGGCATCCGTTAGCAGCAATAATAACAGAGAAGGATTTGGGTATTAAAACAAAGGTTTCACAGTGAATAGCTCATCAGCATTACCTTTGAGAAACAAAAGGTAGCTGGTATCAAGCTACAATTAGGCTTATTTTTCAAGGCAACTCTGACCTTAAAAACAAGAATACAACTGTGTTGATCAAGTCAATATTGCTGATTTACAGTGAATCAGTGCAGGACTGGCATTAATCAGGCAATTGCAGTTACCTGAAGGGCTGAGCTTGTAGTTTACTGTTTTCTGAGTACAATGCAGAAATGCTCTGCTCCAAACCCTACTCTGGGAATTACAGTAATAAAGCCTCATGGGCAGGAGGGTAGCTCCTGTTAGTCCAAAGTTAGAATAAAATTTAAAGAAGTCACAGATAATAAAAGCTGTTCCACTTAAAAAGCTGCGTAATTTTCCTAATATTCTGACACTAGTCTTTGAAGGCAAATTAAACTCTTAATATGACTGTGTTTCCAGAGAGAGCCCTCTGTACACTGGGATACACACGAAAGTGCTGTCTCAGATGAACAACCTGGTGAAAATTCTGTTTTCTCAGGGCTGAGGACATGGCAGTTCTGATTCACCCATCTGGAGATCTCCGTCAAGGATTACTGCAGGGCAGGGAAAGAACTCAGAGCGCAGGGGTAAGTGATATAGCTGAGTATCATCATCCGACTCATGGCACTCTACCCTGCGATTAGAATTGATCTTGCCAAAAGGTACCACCTATGCATCAAAGCAGATGGGAAACAAGAGATCCTTGAGGTAATGCCACACTTCAAATTCCTCAACTACCACTTGTCTCCAAAGCTATGTAGTTTAATTCTCCATTGTCTTGTCAATATAGGCACCAGACACACTCTTCATATGAGCTATCTCATTTTCACACAAACAACAACAAAATGAAAGCTTATGCCAGGGCAGGCTAATGCATAGAGAATACTAACGGAACACGGATTACATGTTATACGTGCAAATTCTAGTACAAAAGTGTACAGAGACTGTAGCAAAGCAGGAAGGCAATGCTGTCTTTGGTGTTTGCTATTCCATTACCAGCAACAGAAATAGTGGAAAAAAATATATCAGAGAATTCCTCTTTGAAATCAATAGCCAAGGTAATAGCTTTCAAGAGGCTAATACTCAAAATGCTTTTTTTTCTAAATCAGCATAATCACACTGTCTACAGATGTACCTTGGCTGAGTTAAGAGCATGTCCACAGACATTTCACTGAGTAATACTCAATGGGATATGAAGATCATTAGTTAACTGTATAATACTCATAAGTTTTGGACTGATTTATGACAATATAGCAATGCAATAATGCTGAGCAACAGCACAGTAGTACATAGTGTCAGTAAGTGATACTTGGAAAGAATATTTGGCCAGGAAAGAAGCAGAATATTCAACACACAGCTTCTAAAATAAACCAAATATACAGACATTTCATAACTAGCCATGTGCCACTAAAAGATACATTTAATGTCTGAAATAAAGAAGAATTAACACATCTCTGCCTTAAGGGACCAAAGACCTGATTAATCTGAATAATTAAACTACTACAGAAAGTAAATTGCCCTCTACAGCAGGCCTCTTCATATCATAATTTAGAGGCTCTGTGGGCAAAAAGTAACACAGTCATTACAGAAAACAAGACACAATCCTGGGACTCTTTATGAAGAGTTATGCTGTACTAGAAAACTCATTTTTTACCCTCATTGTTAAATGAACATTGGCTTTAAAGTATTCATTTTGAATCCTGTAGAATGCTTTGTATACTATACAAAATAACACATCTGATGCGGCCACATATTCACCTCTGTGAATAGTAAAGACTTCATTTTCATTATCTCACAGTCTTTGTAATATTATATTTTAGTGACATAGTTATAAAAATAGTCTTATATGTAAGATTTTTTTTTAATGATGTAAATGTCAGATTGTTTCTTTATTGTTAGGAGTTTGTCCATGTCAGGTTTACATGAAAACTGACTCCTGCACTGAAGATTTAGAGCTCATTTAAAGCTCTTGAGATAGAATAGCACGCAGGTGTCAGTCCTCCAAATTTTACTGAAGATTAACCTAATATGCAATATGGTGACCTAACAGTTCTTCATTTGAAAGAAATCTGAAAAGTAATCTCTGATATAGCTGGATAGTGAGAATAACCCAGTGGGATTTCCACCTCTTCATTTCCTAATGAGTTTTTTGATAATGAGAGGTGACTTTGCCAGTCACTGTGGGCTCTATTATGGCTAATTTACTCCACTTCACTCTCCTTGTTAATTATTAACACTAGCCTTTTTATACTCATGAGGCCATATTCCAGTTTTTCCCATTTTAGATTTTTTTTCTCCTAAATCTATCTTTTTTAAGGTGATAGTTTTAAGAAAAATGTTTCACTTAGGGTAAAGCAGGAATTATTTATTTCATTTTTGAAGACTGCAAAATTGATTACATAAGCATGGGGAGATCCTTTTAATGTGTTTAATGCACTTGCAAGGTGAAAAGGCTGTTAATTAGAGAATAAGCACTGAGGTATGTTCCACTTGGGAATTGGTTCCTGGTAGAATGGTCACTTGCCACTTGCTAACATATCCACTGATTAAAAGGTGGCTGATTTCTATGGTTGCTTTCCAATAGTTCAAGTCAAAAAAAGGGTGTATTACTTTCCAGATGGCTTTCACTTGCCCGAAACTGACATTTACTGTATCTATTACCATTAGGGAATTACTGAAATTGGTACACAGGTGTGACATTTCAAACACCAGTTGTTTTGCATCCTTCGGTTAAGGTTTTACAATTTTTCTAACAATTACTTTGACATGAAAGTTTTCATAGAATCTTTCCTAAGGCTGTTTTAATCATTTGGCATTTAATCTTTCAGGAGAAGCAAAGTCAGCAGCCTACGTCTTTACACGTAAGGCAAACCATTTGCTTCTATCACTTCTCTCAGGTTGGAATCAAAGTGCAGAAGAACAAAAAAATACACAACAACATTGTCTTTGAAAGGTCCTGAAGAACAGGCAAGGTATCTGAAGACTAGAGGAAAGGCAGTGTCACTCCAGTATTCACAGAGGTCAAGAAGGAAGACCCACGAAACTACAGCCCAGTCAGCCTCACTTCCATCCCTGGCAAGATGATGGAACAGCTTGTTCTGAGCATCATCTCAAAACATGTGGAGGAAAAGAAGGTTATCGGAAGTAGTCAATGTAGATTCACCAAGGGAAAGTTATGTTTAATCTGATAGACTTCTACGATGGCATGACAGGATAGCTAGTTGAGGGGAGGGCAGTGGACATCGCCTACGCTAACTTCAGCAAGGCTTTCAACACCGTCTCCCCCAGCATCCTCACAGACAAGCTTGGAAAGTGAG
Source organism: Ramphastos sulfuratus (assembly GCA_013399055.1). Lineage (NCBI taxonomy): Eukaryota > Metazoa > Chordata > Aves > Piciformes > Ramphastidae > Ramphastos > Ramphastos sulfuratus. The sequence continues at coordinate 105,773 of WBNM01031194.1, read as the reverse complement.
AGTTAGATGAACGGACAGTGGGGTGGATTGAAAAGTGTCTGAAAGATAGAGTTCAGAGGGTTGTGGTTAGTGGCACAGACTAGTTGGAGGTTTGTAACAAGTGGTGTCCCCTAGGGGTCCGTACTGGGTACAGTCCTCTTCAATATACTCATCAATGACCTGGATGAAGGGATGGAACGCACCTTCAGCAAGTTTGCTAACAACACAGAACTGGAAGGGATGGCTGACACACCAGAAGGCTGTGCTGACATCCAGCATGACCTGGACAGGCTGAAGAGTTGGGCAGACAGCAGACTTATGAAGTCAACAAGGGCAGGAGTAGAATACTGCACCTAGGGAGGAATAACCCCATGGATCAGTAGAAGTTGGAGGCTGACCTGCTGGAGAGCAGCTCTGTGGAAAAAGACCTGGGAGTTCTGGTGGATGACCATGAGCCCACAATGTGCCCTTGTGGACAGGAAGGTCAGTGGTATCATGTGGTGCAACAATAAGAGTACGGCTAGTAGGTTGAGGGAGATTCTTCCCCTCCTCTACTCTGTCCTGGTGAGCCTTCATCTGGAGTATTGTGTCCAGTACTGGGCTCTTCGGTTCAAGAAGGGCAGGGGACTGCTTGAAAGTGTATCAAAAGGCTACAAAGATGATTAGGGGACAAGACCAGCTCTCAAAGAAAGGCTGAGGCACTTGGGGCTTTTTCACCTGAAGAGCAGAACGCTGAGGGGGATCAAATTTTTCCAATTTGCCATTGGAATGGGCTGCCCAGGGAGGTGGTGGAGTCACTGTCCCTGGAGATGTTCAAGAAAAGACTGGATGAAGCACTTAGTGCCATGGTCTAGTTGATTGGCTAGGGTTGGGTGATAGGTTGGACTGGATGATCTTGGAGGTCTCTTCCAACCTGGTTGATTCTATGATTATATGATAATTCATGCTTATAAATGCATAAAGGGTGGGTGTCAGGAGGATGGGGCAAATATTTTTTTAGTAGTGCCCAGCAACTGGACAAGAGATAATGGGCACAAACTTGAACATTAGGAAGTTTCATTTAAACATGAGGTGGAACTTGTTTATGTTGCAGGTTATGGAGCAATGGAATAGGCTGCCCAGGAAGGCAGTGGATTCTCTCTCACTGCAGTCATGCAAAGCCTGTCTGGATGCCTGTGTAGCCTGCTGCAGGTGAACCTGCTCTGATGGCAGTGGTGGGGTTGGGGCGGAATTGGACAAGATGATCTCCAGAGGTCCCTTCCAAACTGTTAATATTGACATCACAAATTCTTCTTGTAAGACTGCTATAAATACCTCCACAGCTTTTGGAAACAAAGTCACTGTTTTTAGCGCACGTAACATCACAGCTAGAGATGTGCTTCCTAAACTGACAAGCTCAAATGCTAGGAAAGCAACTGAACATAAGCTTCAGATTTTTAATCTGGATTTTAGATGTTCAGACACCCACTTAAATTAATGCGGAATCTACCTTGCAGGCATCTAACTCTTATGAGATATGCACCAAGATTGAACAATTCCTCCACTCTTCTGAGGAGCTTTCTAAATTGACCTTAATGAGGCCAAGTGTAAGGTCCTGCACCTGGGTAAGCACAATCCCAAGCACAAATACAGGCTGGGTGGGGAATGGCTGGAGAGCAGCCCTGAGGAAAAGGACCTTGGGGTCTGGGTTGATGAAAAGCTCAACATGAGCCTGCAGTGTGCGCATGCAGCCCAGACAGCAACAGAGTCCTGGGCTGCAGCAAGAGCACCATGGCCAGCAGGGCAAGGGAGGGGATTCTGCCCCTTTACTCTGCTCTCGTCAGACCCCATCTGGAGTACTGTGTGCAATTCTGGAGCCCCCAGCACAGGAAAGACATGGAAGTGTTGGAGCCAGTCCAGAGGAGGGCCACGAAGATGATCAGAGGGCGGGAGCAGCTCTGCTATGAGGACAGGCTGAGAGAGTTGGGGCTCTTCAGCCTGGAGAAGAGAAGGCTTCGAGGAGACCTTATAGTAGCCTTCCAGTATCTGAAGGGGGCCTACAGGAAGGCTGGGGAGGGACTATTTACAAAGTCTTGCAATGACAGGACGAGGGGCAATGGGTTTAAACTGGCAGAGGGAAGATTTAGACTAGATGTTAGGAGGAAGTTCTTTACAGTGAGGGTGGCGAGGCACTGGCACAGGTTGGCCAGGGAGGTTGTGGCTGCTCCCTCCCTGGAGGTGTTCAAGGCCAGGTTGGACGAGGCCTTGAGTAACCTGTGCTAGTGGGAGGTGTCCCTGCCTGTGGCGAGGGGTTGGAACTCGATGATCCTTGAGGTCTCCTTCCAACCTTACCATTCTATGATTCTAAATTACTACCAGCATAGCAATTTTAACCCCTTTGTAGTTGCAATTTGTCCAATAAAACATCAAGACAAAACATTAATGAATGTATTAAAAATAAACTAAAGCAAACAGTAGCAGACACATTTTCTTTTACTGGAATTACACGTGAAAACAGAAACTATCAGGAATATGGCATTTCTTGTATTGCTAGATGCAAAGGTCTGGAAATGTAATTCATAAAAAGAGACCTCTAAGACTGGATATTCAGATTCTTTCACTCTGTTCTAGACCACATCCAACATGCTGCTGTGACTTTCAACAATCCTGTTTTGAAAATTCAGTTGTAGTTTAGTGGCCTTGTCCCTTTGCTCCTTTCCCTCCATGAACTTTGTCATCCACCATGTTATGGAAAATTCTACATTTGCTGGTTGCTCCAGTTCATGATATTGTGCTGTGGCCAACAGGTACTATATTGAGAGGACCTACATATTTCAATAAACACTTGGTAGCTAAGGTTAAGAATATGAGAATGATAAATAATAATATAGGCTGCAATGTTTCATCACGGAGAAAAGCTCTTGAATACTATTATCTATTCTTTCAGTCAAGCAGTTTCCATACATGGTGCTGAAATTCTTAAAAGCGATTGAACTTCCACAGAAATGAAAGTAACTTTCCAGGAAGAGTTAAAATTATTTCTCCTATTTGTAATAGAAAAGCAGAAATTTGGAATAACTTGAATAATTCAATAAAATTACCATTTGGATTTCCAAAATAATTTTAAAAAGAGTAGGTAATTTTTTTTTCATTTTTAAAAATAGAATGAGTAAACATACAAAATGTGGTGCAATTTTATTTTTTAATGATGCCTTGCAAAGTTAGAGGCAATTTTCTTTTTTTAAAGTTAGCACCTGTTCAATTTTTTTTTTTTTTTATTTCATTGGTTATTCCTTTAATTCCTTTCACACAAAATGTGCCTAGAACAACAACCAACCAAACAAACAAAATCTTTCTTTAAAGACAAACAAAAGCAAGATAACATGGCTATCTCAAATGTGGTCTCCAACTCAAATAATGAAACAACAGACCACATTAAAATAACACTCTGATGTGTTATTTCTCTCTTACCCCATTCATGCTAAGCCTACAATTCCTTTATAGATGTAACAATCCTGAAAGTAGTTTACATGCAGGCTTGGAAGGAAATACTAACTATAATTTTATTTAAGCAGTATATAATTGATTTAAAACAAAGCAATTTGTGAAAGCTGAATGGTTTGGGCATTGCCAGAATAGGGTCTGAAAGAGTGCAAAGATAGAGACAAACTCCTCAACTTCCAAGAAATAAAGCACCAGGATATATATATATATATATATATATATATGACAGGCACTGTCACTTTCATTTTGAGAATTACATTGTTTAGAAACATATTTATAAGATACAGGCAAGTTGAAAAATCTTACACACAGTGTAAGTAAAAATCTTAAGACCTTACTGTCATTTCTGAGGGCATTATTCAGCAGCTGGAAAAGTGGGAAGCTGTCCCAGGAATCTGGCGGCTGTGCCTCAAGTGCTGAATCCATATCAACAGAATACAGAGACAAAAATTTCTCTGCATGCTCAGCCAATAATTCTGGCCACCAAGCAAATGCCTGTAAACATGAGAAAATACAATAACTAAACATGAGTCATAAGGCAAACAGATGTGTTGTATCTATGGCAAAGTACATTTGAATACGAGAACACCAAGTGAAAATGTGAAAATATTTCCTAAAACTTTGCATCAAAAATAGAAGTAATCAAACAGATTATGCTGGGAAAGCTGATATAAACAGAACAAAAATGTAGCACAAGAAAATGAAAATAGACGTATAAATCCAACTCTTTTTGACCAGAGACCAAAGAATGTGGCCTCGCCCTTAAAAAAAATGACTGTATATGCTTCTTTTGATTTAATTCAATTCTAAAGCTGTAAGTTGCTAGATTAACTTCTCTTTCAAATAAATTGTCGTGAATGCATTTCACACTGATTTCTTAATGAAAAACAATGGGCTTAGTGTGAAATTTTACTTCTTGAACTCTAGTGTTTTTTAATTCTTATTTTTGCTTTAAAGATGTCAGATTCTCCAGAGCAAGCCATCCAGTTTTCCTTCCATAAATGCTGTAAATAACAACATGCTGGAATATAGAGTTTTTCTTTGGTAAAAATCAATATTGTTGGGTAATTCTATTTTAAAAGAAGATATCTGTGAAAAAATAGGGTGTCAGAAAGTAAGGCTAGCTATCACTTAAATCTAGGCTTTGAGAGGTCAGTATTGAAGCCGAGGACTGCATCAGAGGTAGCTGTATGATCCTGGAGTTAAAGATGAAGTGAGCTTACGACATCAGATGAATAATGCCTACTCCTCAGCGCATTTTGCTTAGAGTTTGTGAAAACATCTGGCAGTGACAAATATCTACACAGACTAGATAACAAAATGTCATTGCTTTCAAATTTATGTCCCTCATTTTGAGTGTCTCATTTTGAGTTTTTTTGCATTATGAGCATGAGACGTATGTAGCTTAATCTATACAAGTGCTGAGCTCCCACAAGTTCAAATAAAGTCATAGAAATCCTCACTTGCATTTCTGAAACGCAGATCCTAGGTAATGTGGAATTGTGTACTCAGGGCTGAAAGGCATAAACATCTGCAAAGTGGTGTACAACTATGTTTCTGCATCCTGGACTTTCTGATGACTGCCTGTAATTCTTTTTGACATGGGAGAAATGGAGAAAAGATGAATTGGCAAGAAGTTTTACAGAAATGCTGAGCACTCTTTCCTATTACTGAAAAGTACTTTGTGTGTTGCAGTGTCAGGATTGGAGGACACTGAATTGACATCATAGTGAAAAAGGCAGATAAGACTTCAAAAAATTTGCCAGAAACTTGAAACAGAATAATTTTACTCAAATTGGAAGAAGCTTCTTATTAGTAAATCCTTTCTAAATGGGAACATATTAAAGGAACAGACTCCTTACTTTACAAAATAACTAGAAATGAATACAGAGGAGGAAAATAAATGCGTACAGGCATTGTCAGGTGTCCCTTTGAGGCAAGCAAAACTATTTTCAAAAAATATTTCCAAAAACTCAAAACAAAGTAAAACCAAAAGCAGCAGGCTAACACATTGTCTTTCCATGTTTTCCCCCCTTTGCTAACAACACTTTGAACCTACACAGAAATTCTGCTGTTCAGTCATGACAGATAATATGAAAACAGGCTAAAGGCAGTCAGCAATTGGTGAGACACTCTAAAAGAACAAAAACACGGACCATATTAGAGGTAGACTGAAGTTCTTAGATTCTAGAAAGAAACACAAATGTGACGACACGACATGAGAAATAATCAGTACAACATATTCTACATATTTAATGCAGAGTTCCATGCAATAAATGGTGAAAAATAATGCTTAGTCCATCAGGAATCACATACCTCTCTTCCCTTTAGGAATCCCAGAAATTTGGAAGTGTTATAAATTAAAAAAACAAACACAAAAACCTAGGATTAAAAACTGTGATATGCTATTTTAGAGATTACTGATCCTTTTTGCCAACTGTACCATCAAAGCACTGTACATTTATTTAACACTATGATGTGAAGTCAGTATAGTTAATTCTGCATAGTCTATACATTTCAGTAAATTGTACATCGAGTACACAAATGAAGAGAAAAATAATCTTAAAATTATTTTAGTTCTTTTCAAGCAATTTTAGATTAGATTTAAAGCTTTTGCTGAATTGATTTTCCTGAATGCATATGCAATGTATTTACCCTTTTGAAAAATATCACATCTCTGCTGCAAATAAGCAGTACAGAAAGTAATTGTAGAACAGAGATGTTTAATTATACATCATTTGATCTTCTTCTTCTGTGTTCTAGTCCACAGAAATATAATATTTATACAGCACTGCAGGTCCTCAAAAGACAAAGACAATGATATATACATTTTATTAAGTAATCATTACAGAGTAACACAGTGGCAATAGTAGTGTAGAAGAGCACCTCCAGGGAATTAATTTCGAATCCTCGAAACAGCTGTTTCTTCAGCATAAGATAAAACATCTATAACAAGTTCACACATGACAGATGTAAGCCAAAACCTAGATTCCACAGTGTGATATAAAACCAGATGTTTTGAATGATCATACTTATAACTGTATTACTAAATCATGTTTATCCCTTTGCATACTTTCCCCAAAAATATTTTGATTTTTTGGAGAACATTTTAAAAACAGTATTCTGAACCTTAGAAAACTGTATTTATTAATTAAATCCTATTAATATATACAATTATATGTTCCTGGTCAAGTTTATTTTTTCAATTCCTTGATATAAGTGGCACTATAAATCTAAATATTCTAAATATTATGGCTGCTGCAGCGTGAACCAGAAGACTTGCGAATAAGAAACATGAGATTGTTATACTTTACTACTTCTGCCTTAGAATTCCAATTTTTTAAAAACATAAGTTTAGAAGCAGTACTTTCCCAATCAACAGAAGAGCAATGTTAATATGATTATTATAACCATCACTATTTTTATGTTGAAAGCAAGATCTACACAGCACTATGAAAACTAGCATTCAGGTATATATTCTTTCTATTTTCAATGGAAGGTGAAAAGTTGGAAGGAACAACTGTATAAGGCTATGAATGTTTTCCATACCATTTCACCACCTCCAGCACAAAGATGCTTTCTCTATTTTATGCTCTTTAATTTTCCTTTCTAAACCTACAGTCCATTCAAGCGAATTCAAGTAGAGTTTTATTTCACTTCACTTTTCATAAGCTTCAAGTCTCTTAGTCTTCAGTAAATGTGAACTGCCTTAAACATATGTCAGAAAGTAAAGCTAAAATGTTTCTTGACAGAATTGCCTCGCATCACAGAACAAAAAACCTAGGAAACACAATTCTCTACAGCAAAAGCAGTTATGGCCTCACCTCTGAATGATGTTCTTCATTTTGCTGCAATACTTCGATACAGAGTTCTCCAAGGTGAAGAACCTCTTCCAGTTTTCTAGTAGGTGGTGCTTGGTTCATGGTCTCTATACAAATATGAAATGCAAATCAAAATTACTTTAGTTACAAATAATATGCAACAGTAAGGCGGAACAATGTCAGAAAGGTATGGGAATGGTGTGAAGTCACAATTTTCTAAAGTAGAAGTAATTTCACATAAGGACAATCATGTAATCCAAGGAAATGCAGCTGAATGTTCAGATCACTAAAAAGGAAAAATACTTGAATCACAAAGGAATCATTGGTCGTTATAAACATTAGCTGATTCAATATGCAAGAAATAACAGATGCATCAATGTATTAGATGCTCAAATTATGCAACAAGCAAGTTCTATTTCTCTTCAAGGACAGACGTACAAAGACAGCAGACAGTAGAGCCCTTTTTTGTTATTGTTACTATCAGTATAATGCTGTTCTTACTAGATGACTCATTACCATCATCAGCAAGATCCATGCATTTTGCAGCAGCCAAAAATTCCAAATGTTCCTTCTAAATAAGGCACTACATTTTAAGTGTATTTAAAAAATAAGAAAAATACAAACCAAAATAATTATTCAAATAACTAATTTTCTACCTGCTGTTCAGCAACAAAGGTGAATCTGCATTCTTTTCAGTATCATACTCAAAATAGCATTATAACAGAATTGATACAAGCCTACTGAAAACACCATGACACAGACAGAATTCAAAAAGAAAGCAAACAAAGGTAAAACAAATAACTAAATTTTTTACAGAGCAATTAAACTCAGTTTAGTTTTAAAACTAAAAAAAAAAACCAACCCAAACCCAAACAAAAAACAACCCACAAAACCAAACCATATGACTAGATCCATGGAAGAGTCATGAGAGATAAGGAAAGAGAACAACTGATATTTTTTACAATCATAGTTTAATCAGTGAAAGAAATCTCTTCAACTACATAATTTGTATCATTAGGAATAACCACTATTAGCTATAATGGAAACAATATTGTACAACATAATCATATATACAGTACGATTTACAAACCTGGTCATATTAGCTAGGTTTGCAGAGAATTTACAAGGCTAATAACACAAGGTGAGTGAGGGTCTTAGGAATCCTGTTTTCTCATTTTCTGTGAATGTTCATGGATCACATGAACAGCAAACCACATATACATCTTCATATGCTGGAAATCCTGCTGACATTTCCTTCCCACCTTACGCATTCATCATGATACAGAACATTGGTAGATTAATTAAAAAACTTACATAAACTCCTTTGTGTCAGTTAAGAATATCAGATTGCATGCACTTAATACTTTTAATGCTTAATATTTCTGGCAAGTCAAAATGACTTTCCAGACATCTCAAAAAGCAGGTCAGCTTGTCCAGTCTTTTAGTTGTAACACAGTGATATATAGTACCTTGATGAAATACATTGTTTTAATGTGTTTAATGAAGAAACATTGGATTAGAACTTCCACCAAACATATTTAAAAGTGACTAAAACCCCACATATATTTTTCCATGCAAAAACCAAAGCAGGCAAATTGGAGTTACTGAAATAACAAAAAAAAAAAAAAANAAAAAAAAAAAAAAAAAAAAAAAAAAAAAGCCAAAACAAAAAAAAACCAACAAAACAAACATATTTCAAATCTTATTAGGATAGACCACACATGTTGAATCAGTCTATCTCAAGAAAGAATTATTGTTTCAACATAGACCACGCACAAACCCCATATTATTTGGTTGATAAAGACCACTATTAGATTCACACTTAAACAGTGGTTTAATGGCAGTGGCTCATGCTGGACTGAATCTGCAGTTTCCACTAGTGGTCAGTGTCTTTCCCTCCCTGAATACACAAAGTACTATTCATACATCACTATCAGTATCATTGATGTTAATGAGTCTTTGGAAGAAACCAGGGTTACTAACACACTGCATGACTAGCACATCTGATTTCAGTGTAAACAACTCATTTTATTACAAATTCAGCCTGATCTTCATAGACCTTACCACTAGCCAAGTAAACAAAATAATTGCATTCATAATTGCATTTTTTCCTAATGAAATGACATAAGCTGTAAACTATTAAAGAACTGTATCTTAGAAGGGCTCCTCTAAATTACTAAGAAAGTAATCCTGACCATTCTATCGAAACTGCTGCATATTTGGACTGGAGTAGTCCACTTATTCCACACCCGGAGTAAGCTCAAGACAGTCTAAAAATGGCTATTGAACAGACATCATTATCAGTATGGAGAGCAGAAGAAAGATCATAGATTTACTATTTAACTGTGAGATTATCCAGAATGACCACTGTGAAGAGATCATAATGAATAGAAACATGGTCTGAGTGAAATATCGACTCCACTGAGCAGTTCTGGTCATCTGGTTTTGATCATAAATTTTATTGAAAGGAAAAGATTTCTGAATTTCAATCAGAAATGGTATTAAATGGAGAGTCAGAGTTTGTTTGTAAGACATAATAAGTAATAAAATGAAGGATGAAAGAGGATCAGATGTGATCCCAAACAGGCAATGTGAGAATACAGTGTTGTCACAGTGGGAATATGTGGGAAGACCTACTTATGATCAGGGATGACGTTAACATAAAAAATCGATCAGTCGTGATAAATTATTCAAGCCAGAAATTGCAAGAATTTCAGTTGTCATGGGACTAATGTTCAGGAATAGGTTTTTTTTTTTCAACAGTATTAGTTTGTTTAGGAGAAGGACAAAACCTGTAAACTTCCAGGTGAGTATGTCACATTTCTGAACGATGATTTCAGCAGCAATAACTAAAGATATGAGAAAGATTTAGGCACAATGAGTCCCAGTTTCAAGTTTGCATGAAATTCCCCATGCTATTTATTATTCACTAGTTTACTCTGAAATTATTTACTTGCTAAAAATATGCAAATTACTGTTGATGCTTCATACAGCTTTCAACGATGTTTTAAAAATCACTGTTTTCCTGTAAAATTTATTGATAAGAGAAGGAGGCAGAGAACTGCATTCACTCTGCATCCTTGCACAAATCTCACTAACTTTGTTGTCATTTACTTAATCACAGAAGAATCAATATATGCACCTTCGTTTGGACTATGTATGCTTCCTTACATTTCATTCAGGCTTTGTCTAAAGTTTCCTTTTTTATCCTCATAAGTTATTACATAAACTAGTATTTTTTTCTCTATGTAACTTAAGATCTTTCACTTTCCAACATTTAGTGAATATGTATTACAGATAGCCACCATATACACAGGTGTATAAACAAGGGGCTACACAGTAACTTGACAGAAAAATAATGAAATATTAATTAATTGAAAAAATCCAACAAATAGTATATTTGAAATATGAGTACTAATAAATTGTTATCTGGAAGTTTTAGAACCTTTAAAACACCTGAGCAAAATATTCTGCTTGTCTTCAAGTGTAAAAAAATTATAGGAATGGAAATCAGTACTGTCAGTTTTCATTATATTCATGATATCTTTCTCCCCACAATTACTAAGAGTTGTTAAAACGTGTTTACACTGCTCAAACTAACAAGTTGCAGCAGGAGTCAAGTCAGTAAATATGCTGCTTGACATCTTTTAGAAAACAAACAGAAAAAGCCATCAATCATCTGTTTTGAGCTTCACATTCTGCCAAAATGAAAAAGCAAGGCAGGCTTTGCAAATAATGGATGCTCTCTCAAGTATGCATTAACAGGGAGTCACGCAGGTTCCAAGAAAATACCGTTAAATGAGTTAACTGTCTAAAATGCTACTGAAATGAAAAGGTGACTGCTTCATGGACTGATGGAGCCTAGGGCCACAAGGGACTGTCAGATCATCCCATCTGACCTCCTTTATCATCACACAGGTCAGAGAACTTCTCCCCATTCCTCTTTGCCTGAGCCCATTGGGATGTTTAAAACTGAACTTCAGCTTGTTTTTCCAAAGAGAAATTTATCCCTAAAGACAAATGTACAATTTGCCTCTTTCTTTTTCTCCACAACATGCAAGCTGTTAAGCATAGGTGTTTAATTTCTCACTGGCATTTCCTGAGCACAGAAAACTGCTGATTAAAGAGGTGAGTCTCCTTCTCAGGTGTGAATACAATATAGCTAGGAAGTACCTGTCTCTGTCCTGTTAGTTTCCCCACTACGGCACAGCACATATCCCTCACCGGTTTTCCCTGTTCAGTATTTCATCCTTTTTTTCAAACAAGCATATCCAGCTGAATACTCAGGAGAGCAAATCTGTCTCCAGACTTGAGGGTCTCCAACAGATCAATGGCACCAATACTAGAAAAAAGGCAAATACATTGAGAGATAGAGAGTTCACAGCCCCAGTGGGCCTATGGTTATCTTTATATCCAGACAGCTAGATGGGGCTGGAAACTTATATGCTGATGTTGCAGCCTAAGATTTGGTCCAGATCATTTTATGTCAAGCTGTGACAGAAAATAAAGTTTGCATTTTGACCTTTCACATAAGACAACTGGCATTTATTTTAATTTTCATTGGTATTCTGGTTGCTGACAACACTCAGTTCATGTGCTATTTAAAATTAATGTTACCACCAGCATTAAGACCTGGAGAAAGTGCAAGATGACTACTTGTCGTGGTAGGTCTAAGCAAGCTGAAATAGGCTTATACATGCCCTGGCTTGCCCAGACATGTTTTTCTGCTCTCCCTCCTTCTGCTATGGGGAGAAGCTCTGCAGGAAAGAGGACAAAGAACCTGGAGCCACTGAGTCTAAGGACCCTGGCTTGCCCAGACTTGCTTGCATCCTGTGGTAAACAAGGTACACACACTCAGCTTGTGCAGGCTTTGTGCAAGGCCTGTGTTCTGCCCTAAAAAGGGTAAAGCCAGCCTATGGTTTCACCTAATATGGTCAAGCTTGGCTAACTCCCATTCTGATTGGCTATTCCATGTCCAAAGGTCCATTAGTCTCAGGCTGTATTGATAAAGAGATGAGCAGGTGATGCAACGTGCTCTGCTGTTGTATTTGTGCTTGCTACTGCCTCATTATATCCTGAACTGCCTGGAAACTGCCTTCCTCGAGTTTACCAGGAACAGGCTCTAAATGCCTCCATGCAATTGGCCTGCATAGCCAGCGTGACATCATGCCAAGACTGCACATCGCAAGACATCCTGCCTACTGCCTACACCTGAAAGTCTTCTGCCAAGACAGCAAGTCCCGGAGATACACAGATCATCCAGAGAGATCAGGACCAGATCAGAGATTGTCTGCCTCCTTTCCCCAGCAGCCTGGGAAGAATCAGAAGTCTCAGTGGCTGACAAGACAGTAACAGAATTCCCTGAAAGTGTTTGGGTGCTGCCTGAAGCTGTAACTAGCCCCGCAAGTCAGGAGATATTTTGTGAGTAAATACTTAAAGCCTCTTGTAATTCACCATTGCCTTCTGCCATAAGCAGAAAGGAGCTTCCTGAGTCCAACTAGCGAGCAAGCAGTGTATTAACCGCAAGCGGTACATTGACTGCAGGAACCTTCTCTTCCAGTTCAACTGAGTTCAATTAATGTTATATATTATTGCTAGTTATTTCTAGATCCTGTGTTATTATCTGTATAAAGTCTCCATGATCGTGCAAAGAACCAATTACTAAAATTAGTGGTCAGGGTGGCGACAGTTCTGAATATTGAATATTAATAAACAATAGTAATATTTGAAAATAGTATCTTGCATCAATTAATTTTCCCTCCATAACTCTACTAATGCATGTGTTTGACCACTAATTTGTTTCAATGCATGAACCAGAATTAGATCCACGAGAGGGCAGAAAATATATGGCTGCCAAACTCCTTGCAGCATGCACTGCACACACAGCAGTGCACAGCCTGAACAAATTTTGGAGTTTCTGAAGCTATATTGCCTGTTTGGATATTGTGCAAATCTTATGGACTTCTTCCAAAACCCAATTGTAGTCCATGGAGCCTAAATGATATATCCTTTATCGTATGTCAGCTCTCTTGCCAAGGAATATGCCAGATTCACGCCAAACAGGATTATGAGAGTGAACTCATACTGATGCAGAGGAGATGACAGAGAAGCCCTGTAGTAAAGCAGGCCATAATATAATTTGCTAATGCAGATATATCATTATTTGAGCCACGTGGAGCCAACTCTGCTCCAGTAAGGTACATCAATTCAAACTTTGATAAATGAAAGCAGCAAGGCTGCTTCTAGACTTGTATCAAAAGCAGTACAAACATCACTACGCTGGAGCAAATATATGCTACTAGACCTGAAATGACTCTGCAGAGCTGATCCACAACTAGGATAATCCACCCACAAATAATCTCATGTTGGCTGTGGTGGATTTTCTTGCAAATTCTCATGAAAAAGTAAGGGATGGTCATCTGGGAGAATATATTATTCTGATTAAAAATAATTCTAGCTGTATATAAATAATGGAATTTAGCTTTAATTATAAAGCTGAAAACAGTCTTTACATTGATACTTTCTAAGAATTCAGTAGGATTCTGAGTTCTGGAGCTAAAAAAACCCAACCAACCAATGAAAAAAAAAAAACCAACAAAAAACCACACAAACAAACAAAAAACTGACACTAAACCCCACCAAAATTACCATTGTCACCTATGTACAGAGAAATTATGAAATTTGAAGTTTTTTAAAACTTGGAATTCAATGGAATTCAAAGTATTCAATTGAATTGCCTTCATGGGACAATCACAGGTAAGGGAAAAGCAAAATAATAAAAGGCAAAGATTAAAGGAAATTTCAATTTTTAATTGCTGATTGAAGGCACTTAATTTAGATTCTCTGTATTCTCTTTTTGGCAATACAGTTACAAGCAGTTGGTATTTTCTTCCTTTCCCTCAGTTTTAATTTCTTTTCTTTGGGAAAGACTAATGTTCTCAGGATTTTCTGTTCCTGTGGACTAAGAGTCAGAGGTAATGAACATAGCAAACTGAAGGGCTCATAAATGAAGGGACTTCAGTTACTGACATACTAGACTGAGAGGAAATCAGCACTTGAAAAGCGCAGACTTATTACTAAGTGGTTGAGGGGTTGTTTTTTTTAATCTAATAATTTTTGAGAGTTACTGAAAGATGACAACAATAAATCTAATGGCAGTGGATAAGGAGGAGGGAAGACTGATGTTGTCAATTATTAACTTAAATATTGAAGAAATCACAGAAAACATAAAATGAGTGGAAAACAAAAAAATGTAACAGATTTGCAGACATAAGACTCACTAGGCTTGTACAGTAGCTTGTTATTTTTTATAGAGTATTATCTTATAAAAGAAATTCAGTAGATCTCATCTATTCTGACTTGAATTAAGTCTTTGATACTGTGCCTCATGGGAAAACTACCAGTTAAGCTGAAAAAAATGAGGAATAAGAGAGAAATTGTATGTTGGATAAAGAAGCTGCCTTAGGAGAAAGACAATAGGTAGCCCTGAGAAACAGCAGTGAAAGGTTTCTTGAGGAACACCTTGAAGATTCATCTTAGGGCTGAGCTTCATTGGCCATTTCACCAATGACTTCAGAATGAATATTAGGAATGCACTGACAGCCATGTTGCAAAACACTGACGACAGACAGTAGAGTCAAAATGAAGCAACACAAATTGAGTGATTCCAAAGCATGGGAAAGAGAAATGTGACTTTGCACAGTTCTCATCATCAACATTCAAGAAAGCTGAATTCAACCTTTAACAAAGGAAGATGCCTAATATGAAATGAAGAGCAGACAGCTAAAACTCTGAGAGAAGATGATGAAAACCTAAGTTTGAGTATTAATAGAATTGTCTAAAGCTGCAGGGAGGCATTAAAGATGTAAGACAAAGTTAGCTAATTTCAAGCCAAAAACTAGGAACTAATTTGACTGTCAGATGATTCCTACACGCACAAACCAAACAAGGTTTGGAACAGCTGTCACATGGTTTAAACAGGGGGTGGAAAAGGCAAAAAGCAGTGACAAAGATTGACTCAGCCCAGGTTCTTTTTCAGATTTCTGCTTCAAAACTGAAACCAGGGATATTTGCTCATATCCTGTTCTTTCGATTTAACTGCACGACAAACAAACCAAGAAGGTGCTATGCCACTGTGCAACTCCTTCATATCTGTTTGTTCAGTGAAATGAACATGCAGGAAGAGCTTTAATCAAGTCCTCTCCAGGTACAATGACTCTCTCCACTTCCTTCTCAATTTCAATAATGTTTGTAGTGTTCTTCTTTTTACATCAGATAGATGCTTCTGAGCCTTGAGGGCATTTACATACTACCCTTCTTTTGGAAATTTGTATGTAACGAGTATGTTAGCGATTGATGTCCTTCAAAAAACAGCAAACTGTTGAGTTGCTCCTGACCTTCTGTTATATGGAGTTAACAGTTATCAGCCTTTGGCAGTCTGTTTTATAGAAAGAAATATTGGGATGACAACTGTGACTTGTCTTTGAGCAACTGCACACTATACAGAAACTATCTGCTCTGATTTTAATTGAAGTTATTTTCATTACTTTTATTAACATTGATTGACAGAAGGAGCTCAGTAGATCTCCCCCTTTACTTTGCTCTCATGAGATTCCACCTGGAGTGCTATGTACAGTTCTGGAGCCCCCAACACAAGAAGGACATTGAGCTGTTGGAGCGAGTCCAGAGGAGGGCCACAAAGAGGCTCAGAGGGCTGCAGAAGCTCTCCTATGAGGAGGACAGGCTACGAGAGTTAGGGCTGTTCAGCCTGAAGAAGAGAAGGCTTTGAGGAGACCTTCTAGTAGCTTTCCAGTATCTGAAGGGGGCCTACAGGAGGGCTGGGGAGGGACTATTTACAAGGTTTTGTAATGACAGGATGAAGGGTAATGGGTTTAAAATGGAACACAGGAGATATAAACTAGATGTTAAGAAAAAATTCTTTACAGTGAGGGTGGTGAAACACTGGAACAGGTTGCCCAGGGAGGTCATGGATGCTCCCTCCCTGGAGGTGTTCAAGGCTGGGTTGGACAAGGCCTTGAGTGACCTGTACTAGTGGGAGGTGTCCCTGACGATGGTGGGGGGTTGGGACAGGATGAGCTTTGAGGTCTCTTCCAACCTAAACCATTCTATGATTCTATATTCAATGATTACAGACTTTCATAAGTTAAAAGACAACTACCTAACAATTCAAACCTTTACACTCTCTAGCCTCAGAAATGAATATCTACGGATGATGATAAATCCTGTTCTGTTTGCTTCACAGACATTTACCCAGTAAGGTAATGCCCTTGTTCTGAAAAATGTATTTACATGTGCATTTCTATCAGGCAGTTTCTCTTAGGTAATAACAGCAGCACAAGCAGAATCCATCACTCATCAATCAGTCAGATTTCAAACAAATTTAAATGGGAAAACTCATTCATTTGTGAGAAGCAATAAATAAAATATTTTAATACTCTCTGTATGTAAACTGACATGTATAAAATATAAGTAAAAACTCCTAACTCTATATGAGGAAGGCCATTATTTCGGAAGGAGAGATAATACATGAGGGAAGTATGCAAATTTCTATAAGCTGTTCATTGGAAACTATATAAAATGCATCTGAAGAATGCTCTTTGTCTCTGGCCTTAGCATGCAGCAGGTCCAGTTATGTTCAAGTCTATGAGAATTCAATTCCTGAATAAGACAGAAAAACACAGCTACAAATAATAATCGACAAAGTACTTCCAGTTGGTGGAATCTCAAAGGCAGCACATGCTGAAATGAAAATCTACTGATGCTGTGATCATTCCCTTGCTGCAAACTATAAGAATTCTCAAACATAGTTCAAAATTATAATAGTAGGTTTGCTGCTCTTCTCTTCATAATGGCAATTATACTGACTGAACAGGTTAGCTACTTCATGAGAATTCCAGCTGTATGTGTCATAAGGAATGACGTGCTGAACCTTGTGTAACTGTCAAATGTGACTTTCACTGAGAAAAAGCTCTTCTGTATTCATAATAGTACAATGACGAGAGACTGCTAAATAAAATGTCATCCTGACAGCAAACAAATCCTGCTGATGCAAGTGTCTGCCATTAAAAAAGTAACCACTGTCTTCTGGGAAAGCATTCAGAGTCGTGCTGAATTGAGACTGTGGAAATGAGAGCACTTGGGGAATAGACCCGGGAACCTGGCAACCACACTGCTGAAGAAGGATCCTCGCAGCAAAAAAGAATCTGCATGTATCCTCTGTATTACCTAACAAGGACACTCCTGCAATTGAAGTTCATTATTCTGTATTTAATGCACAAGGATAAATAATAGTTATCAAGAACTAGTTCTCTCTTGTTTTTCATGAAAATATATGTTCTGAAGTGGCCTAGCTGGCCATGGAACAGGAAGACAATTTGATTTACTATGCTTTGAGACTAAGGTCATTTACAGTAAGCAGATACGTGTGTTAAACGAAGATTTGTGAAGTTGGCCTGACAAAGAGCTGAAGGAGGAGGTCTTATGAAGATAAGACAATCCTGTTTTGGCTAAAACCCATGGTATAAAATCCATGAGAGGGACATCTCAGCACGTGTTCCTCTGGTATCAGGAAGCATGTGTACCGCTCGCAATGGTACCAGGGTCAGCAAGTGGGGGTGCAGCATGAGCCAGAGCCAGCACCAGCATGACCACCTGCTGCAGCAGAAGCTAACAGAGACTTTGCTAGCATTTTTCGCTTGTTTACTGGTTAAAGAAGCTGTTCCTCCAAAAATGCACAATCTTTCTCCCTTCAAGTCCCTCACTGGCTAGGAGTTCCACTTTGAAACACTTTTATGCAGTCTTTAGTCATCATCCCAGTCTCTCTTGACAGATGGAAAATTATTTAATTCTGACAATACTACCAAAACCTTCACAAATAAATCCAGTGGTCCCATTAACAAATGGATACCATTTTTGCTGATGACTATGAAATTATATTTCTCTACATACACAAACTAATTTTGACTTTAACAAGCAAACTTTTCTGCATCCTTTAGTTACAACTCTTTTACACAAACTACAATTGTGTCATATTCCAAAGAATAAAATTATCTCACTTCCTAATAAGTATCCACTTCGTAGTTAAGTATCAGTATAGATGAAGAATGCATGGACATCAAAATGATTTTTAATATTCACATATGTTTTGGTAGATATCTTGGTATTGTTAAAATCAACAGAAACACTAGAACAACAGACACAACACACTACATTTGCAATACATGCAGACATACACACAAATAATAATCACCTGAATCCTTTTCCACTGTTGCTAAATACAAAAGAAAAAAAGAGAAGAAGAGCATCATTACAGAAATATTACTATTTTAATTCAATTAGAGAAGAATGATTACCAAATAATGAGTTAAAATCTTCTTAAAAGCTCACACAAGTGTTGAGTTTTGTCAGCTGAGGAAGAAATGGTCTATGTTTTTAGGTTGTATACTTATATTATGCTAGTCTTATTATTTAGATTTTGGTTCACTGGCTGAGTTTGCATCCGTATTGTGCCTAGGAATTAAAAAATATAAGTAATAGTAAAAGAATACAAGGAAATATGAATATAAGAATACTATTTTTGTTAGACTCTTCTTTGCATCTCAACTTTTTCAGTAGTTACTATTTGTCTATACCTGGCATCATGCAACAGCTGCATTTTGACTGACTGGTATGATGTTGTTCATTGAAGACATATTCACAGAACAGGGCAAAAACCCCTGAAATTGCAGCTACATTTGAAGACATCAGCAATGTTATAAAGATAATGACTGTTTGCTTTCTGTATGCAATCTGAAGAGTAAGCAATTAACGTAAACATTAACATGAATTAATTTCAATAGAAGAATGTAATTTCAGTGCATGGATAAAATTATGCTTCCATAAACTTAAAGAAGCAGAATAAAACATGTATTGGTAAAAAGTTAGGGTATTTGTAATGACCAGAGTATAGAAAGAGACAGGTGTCACTGCTACTACAAACCAATGTGTTTAATTTTCTGATGTTATGATGCTGGAGCCCTTCATTTTGACATAGTAGTCTATTCTCAGAAAACCTACTCAAACTATTTCTCATTGAGATACTAGACTCATTTTCAATTATCTGCTGTGCTTTGGGTTTGCACTTACATGAGCATACAGCTACTTACAGAAATCTAGTCATGTTTCAACCAAAAGAGAATAAATCCAAAAAGAAATATGCAGGTCAAAATAGGCCATGGGATGCATGGCAGCTTTATGTGCTGTTCCAACTTACTGCAGTGTTAACAATGTGCACATTTTGAAGTGGAAAATGTGCTACTTGCAGCAGAACTGCCATCATCATCTAGGGCATAGTTAAAAGTCTTGGGCGAAGATGTATTTACATCACAGTAAAAAAACTTTTTCAATCCAATTTAGCATCAGTGAGTAATATCTTTTTTTGCATGTTTTTGTTGCCTTTTAAAAAAGGTTTGCTAAAAGAGTGAAATACTGAACATTAAAAAAGTCTCATTTGTGAATACAGAAAGACAAAAACTAGAGAAAACCATTATTTTTGCCTTTCTCATTTTCCAGAACAGATTTAACATTCATCCCTTTTCTTTAACACAACATGATATCATAATTAATTATGATAAAATGGTTTCTAAGATGGTTTCATGTTGTTACTCACATGATATAATACTGGTTGCTATAGTGATGAGATAGGTTTTTTGTTAATCACTTCTGAGATTGGTTAACTCATATTTTTCAGATAATTTGAGTAGAAATGGAAAAAAGTAAAAAAGGTGGCTTTATAATGCAGCTAAATATAGGAGACTTCATAAATTTGCTGCTATGATAACTCCACTTCTTCTAATGTATTGCTAGAAGCATGTTATAAAAAGACTGTAAGATGTACAATTCTTTTTTTTAAATAGTATTTTTTAAAAGTAGTATTCACAATTCATGTATTTTTATGCTAATTGACTCTGCCTCCAAAAATATAGATGTGCACACTCTGTTTTTCACTCCTGAATATACCCACATAAGTGTATCTCAAGCTTTCTGCAATTTATAGAGAATAACAGATGTGTCTCAACAAGGCATTTGACTATTATGACTTCTTTTTTGTTCTAAATAAGGTTTACAAATAGAAAAACTACACAGTGTATCCTAGACACTTTTTTTGGGAGTATAATTTTACTTAAATCCATTATATACTTTCTACAAGATACCTGAATTCCAGAAACCTTTTGATTACCATCGAATCCAATATTTTGCCCCATTAATTCATTCAGAAAACCAGGATGTAAGTAAGGTTAAAAGAATCAGATTATTCTGACAGCACAACAGAAACAAACAAACAAACAAACAAACAAAAAAAAAAAACCACAAAACCCCAAACCCCCAAACACTTACCTGCCTTACAAGTATATCAGAAAAGCATCTATACCTAGAGTTTTCATGTTTCAAGGTACTGTCACTGCTGTTAAGGAAAGAACTTCCTACCAGTATTTTAATTAACAGAAATAGTTTGAGAAATAAAAAATAATCCATAAACAACCTTTTAGATCTATGAAAAACTCAAAAGTAAGAACAAAGAGCAACTTAAATTAGGAAGTCCTAGTCTACCATTCAAACAGGGTCCCAGGAGGCATATTAAAGCAATGAATAGGAAAAAGCTCCCTAGTTCACCAGCTGAGATTTTAATGAGACATTTCCTCTTGCTGTGGAAGGGGTTTGTTCTGGAAAGGAAAAAGGCAGCTCACAGAATATTCAGTTAATAGGCATCGTTGGCTTTTACAGCCACTTTGGCAGCTGATTGCTGTACTAACCTTCTATTTTGGCATATTCTGTAAGTCGAGTGTAATTGATCAAGGCAGCCTTCTCCAGACATTTTCTAACCACTTTCTTCACCTCTTCTGCTGGTATAGGAGTGGCAATATCTTTCATTAAAACCTGTACCAGAGAAAATGATACCACTTGGTTACAGCAATTATTGAAATCCTTAGGGAAAAGGATAAACCTATTCTAAAGTTACTATGGATCTGTTAATGATTAAAGGCAGAAATCAAAAAGCAACTATTTCAGTTGGTAGAGCTAAGTTATTTGTCTTTGAAGGTTTCTTTTCAATTCTAACTTGACTGCCTATATGGCATTTATATACAATACCCATACTGTTCAGCATCTTGCAGTATGCCAGTCAGTCTTTACACAGTGGTGCCAGGGTCAAGGCCAGTATAACAAGAATACAGATGGACTGCATTGTGATGTCCACTAAAGATGTGGACGTGGAAATCTTGGTTCTTATCTGTGGAAAAGCTGCCACCACTGCATAACCACTGACTATTCAAGGAGAAACTAAACACCATCAGAGCTAGCTAATACTGACTTGATTTCTTCCTTCACAAACTTATTCAAACACAACAAGGCCTTGCTCTGAAAAATGGTCAGCTATAGTAAGCAAGGAAAAGATTTAATTTCTTGCAGAATAAATTTTATTATGGACAAGTAGAAGAACAGATCATATAAAGCTTTTCAAAACCTGTCAGTTTTTAAACCTTATTCATTTTTAAAACATAGGACTTTGATAAAATGAAACACTTGTTGCAAGCGAGGTAAACTGAGAATATATATCCTCTTTGTAAGTGAGCAACATCATATACTTTGCATTACTACAAAAAAGATGGAGTAAATATCATTAAAGCATTTTTACTTGCATTTTTACTTCAATTCTGTACTGCATTAACTTTCAATGGGTAGGCAAAAACATTTTACTGTAAATAACGAAATTTCAGATAACTCATATCCTTTTAAAAATGCTTCTCCACTGGATTCCCAGACGAGCTACACTCCCACAAAACATATCTCAAAATTACTATTAAAAGGAGTGAGCAAGAGACATGGTCTGGAGAAGGACATGGGAGAAAGAAGATAAACCAAGTTCAGCAACTAAGAAGCTATTAGGAAAACATCACTGTAAAGTTAGACTTCTTTCATTACTTTCATGCACATATGACATTGTCTACCTTTGTTAACTTGCACCTTTTTAATGAATAACATTTGGATTATTGACAAGTGAAAACACAATATCTGAACCCTTTTATTCTGGATCTGACTTTTCTTCAAAATTTTTGAAAACAGGTAAAATAAAGTATTTCTAACCCATTCTACACCCACAAGAATGCACATTCAAACCCAGTGAAGACTGACAATGGTGTTGCTTGAGCACCATAGTACCATTACTGTTTTTAACAGCAGGAAATAAAAAAATATAAAAAGTATAAAAAATGCTGTGTCCAGAAGGAGTTGGGAGGTGATTGTCCCCTTGTACTTGGCTCTGGTGAGGCCACACCTCAAGTATTGTGTTCAATTTTGGGCACCACAATATAAGAGGGATGTTAAAGTGCAGGAGAAAGTGCAGAGGAGGGCAAAGCAGCTGGTGAAGGGCCTAGGGAACAAATGTTATGAGGAGTGACTGAAGGAGCTGGGGCTGTTTACTTTGAAAGAAAAGAGGCTGAAGGGAGACCTCATTGCTGTCTACAGCTATGTGAAAGGACATTGTGGAGAGGTTGATGCTGGTCTCTTTCCACAGGTAGTGATAGAACTAGAGGGAATGGCCTCAAGCTGCGACTGGGTAGGTTTAGACTGGATAATAGGAAACATTTTTTTCACAGAAAGGGTGGTCAGGCATTGGAAGGGGCTGCCCAGGGAGGTGGTTGAGTCACCAACCCTGGATGTGCTTAAAAGTCATTTGGATGTAGTACTTGGAGATATGGTTTAGGGTGAACCTTGTAGAGTAGGGTTGTCAGTTGGGCTTGGTGATCCTGAAGGTCTTTTCCAACCTGAATGTTTCTGTGATTCTGTGAACAGTGAGAGTAAATGTCTTTTTCACATAGCACGAAGGAATCTACACAGCATTACCACCATTGAGATTATAAATGACAGAAAACATAAATACCCAGACTCCCTATAAGTTTTGAATGTGGTAGAGGTTTTCTAAGACAGAATCTTTATCCAAAAAGTGTTCTGCAGTGCAGAATGACTGACAGTCTCCAGGACCAGACCTGACAGATTTTGGCAGTTATGCAGACTGAGTCCTAAGATTTTTTTTTTTTTTTTTTTTTTAAAATTTATGCCTTCATCAGGCTCCTGCTGATACAATTCCTCTGGAATTCCTACTGCAATTTAAATTCTCATTCCTTGAAAATGGCTGAGATGCTTTTACTATTATGAGGTCTTTTCTAGCCCAGTCAATACAAGGGGATTCGCTAGGCAGGAGTTTATCTTCACAGCTGCCCAGGCAAAGAGGCCATACAGTAGACTTCTACTACTTCAGAGGTAACATTGGATAATCTTAGAATTATAAAGAAATAGAGTCACTAGAGAGGCCTGAAGTGAAAATCCAATAATCCAAGTAAGAGAACACAAACCAGATGTGTGCCTCTGTGGAAGGCAATGAGGAAAAAACCTCCCAGTGAACAACTAAAATTAGCTGTAATATATCTGCAAAGACATGAGTCTCCTTTCAGCAACCTGTATGCAAAAGAAAAATGAATGCTTAGTACTTGAGGGGAATTTAAAGTATGTTCTCAAACTTACCCTTTCAAGTAATGAAAGTGTGGCTTTTAAAGCTCCTTCAGGACGTCCAAAAGGGAAACAGTATCTTTTTTTTAAAAAAAAAAAAAAAAAAAAAGAGAAAATTATCAGAATTATAAACCTAAGTTAAGAATTCACTTTGAAACGTAACTGTATACAACCTGCATTAAATTATGCTAGCATTAGACTCCCATACACAAAGTACTAATGAAGGCAGAAGGCTGACGGCCTCTTCAGTAGTCTATCATGGAGCATATACATAGTACACTATCATTTCACCAGCACCCCAGGTGTACATACAGAAAATATACAAAAGGCAAAACACACATCACTTCCACTTCCTCAGCTATGGAGGACATTTAATGGTCTCAAATCAGCTTAGTTCACCTTCCTGGAAATGGATGCTATTTCTCTGCATAGTATATATTGCTTTAATATTGGATTAATATAAGCATAAAATGTCAGACATTTAAGTTTCTAGAGATATATGTGGATAAAAAATTTCAAATTATAAATAGCCTGAAAAAGCATTTTATGTTATCTTAAATTTTATCAGCTACAGCTTAAACCATACCCATTTCTGCCTCTGTGCTTTTTAAATTAAAAAGTGATCCCACTCATATCTTTGTTTTTCATTTTTGTCTACTGAATAACCCAATACATCAGCTCAATGAGACTGTAATACCTCAGCAACTGTAACCTCTCTTAATCCTGTTTATAAAATCTTGCTGGGATATCCCCAATTGGAAAAAGGATTTTTTACTTTGCTGAGATTATTTTTTCTTATTACTTGCTGAGAGTAGTAGCCTCATATTCTACTGTTCTCCAGTAGAAAAGTCTTTTCAAAGGATAAAAGGATTCTGACTAGTGTATTTTAGATATACATTTTGGTCAGCCAAAATAAAGCCCTGTAAATGAGGTCAAAGAAGGATTTCCTATGGTGAGAGTTCCAGTATTTGCTTTGCATTATTTCATTCCATTCTTACTGTAGTGCTAACAGTTTTTGAGGACACGTTTTAATGAACTTAGTTGTTGAGAATCCTTAAAACAGAACATGTCTTCAGGTGTTTTGTCTACTCCTTTTGGATTATCTCCACAATCCTTCACTTGTCTTTTCCATTGTTTATTCCTATCAACCTCTAATGATAGTTTTTTACTAACAGTCCCTCATTTCTTGATTATACTTAATATTTCAGATCAAAGACTTCCTTCCTTACAGGAGTGTTCCGCAATATAGATAACATAACAAGCTTCTAAAACCAATCAGGTTTAAGCTCATGATGAGGTCCCACAGTTACTCAGTTTATTGCAGAGACAACATGGGCAACAAGCTTATGTATGCAGTTGGTGTGAGAAGTTTCTGACAGAGTTTTCTTTGGAGAACTAGCTTAAAGAAAGGAGGAGACAGGGAAGCAGCATCTTGATGGCAAGAAGGAATTCCATCTCCTGCCTTAAGCCCCCATGGCAGCTGATTTCACACTATTTGGCTGTGACAAGCATACTCCCGCAACTGAGGGGAACTTCAAGGACAGGGAATATAGATAGTGACAGAAGTTGATTAATTTGTTAGATATATATGGACAATTGAGTCTATGACATCCAAGAGGCCCAAACAGTAAGTTAGTTGCTGGGTACAAAGGTATTTAATTTACCTTTAAATGGGAGAAGAGAAAAGGAGCAGCATTCATGGCCTACTTTAGTACAAGTAACATTGGGAAGCATAGGAGGGACATTCCAGAGATAAAATTCACACAGCCAGGCATGAGTTTAAAAGCCATGGGAGCTGTCTTTGCAGTCTCTTCAACATTTGATGCCTGAGAGGCAGGCAGATCTGAAGTCTCAGTAGAAGGTGACAGAGAGGAAAGGTTTAGCTACCCTTACGAACTGGGAAATAGTTTAGATGAGAAGCAACTGTACGGGATGAACTGACTGCATTGTGGTGGAAGGGCCAAATTGTACCTAAAATACATATCCAAGACATGTGCTAAACACCTACCTGAATATCCACCTTGCCCTCTCCCCACTTCTCCTTTTTCCCGTGTGGAAGAGGCAGGAAAGCAGACAAAAGCCTTGGCACCTCTCAGTCTGCCACACAGACACCATATTTGGCCTTATTCTGTGCCCTGCTTTGTTTTTGGTAAACACAGATCACGATGCTGGGCATGTGCATCTCCCTTTTTTGGTGAAATAACTTAGGATTGGCCCCAGGGGTGTTTTTACCTGTTGCTATTGATCAAAGACACTTGTCAAAATGCTCAAAATCCTGGCGAATTTGTTTGTTTGGTGCTGCTGCCTTTGTTTTGTCCCTACTTGTTTGCATTGCCTTGCATCACGTGTAGCTGGGGACTTGTCTACTCCACACATGGCAGACCTGACCCCGCCTGCCTGCCACACTAAGCCAAGGAACTGAAAGGCTTGCCCCATGCTGGGGTACAGCTGCCCGTTTGAGCTCAGCCCAGCCTGAGTCTGTTTGACTCTGGCCGAGTCTAGGTGATGACCTAGCAATGGCCTAGCGACAAGTTGCGACACCAGGACCTGCCTGCCTGCCACTCCAGCCCGAGGGCAGACTCCTTTGCTATACACAGCAGTCGATCGTACTGCTCCAGCCTCTAAACCTGGATCCTACTTCGCCCAGGTGCTGACCGCTCCACTGACCTCCAGAGAGCGACAGAGGGTTTGCCTCGCATCCATGGATCTTCTCAGACAACCTGCTCCATTGCAGCCATGCTAGCAGCAAAACCCTGCCGCGTCATCACCACGTGGAAGGCCATCACATGACAGGGACTATATTTTTCCTTGTTTATGCTTCTACATACACTTTTGGATTATAAATATTGAGACACTGACCAGTGAGTAAACTAACTCTATTTTCTGAAGTCTGTGAAAGTTTATGTTTAACCTTTAAGTGGCAGTTTGTGCTGCAAGACTCTCCAGTTGTTCAAATTTTCTAAAACCTTTCCTAAAATCATATAAATCAATCTGATTTTATATATATACATATTCTGCAAAGATAGTTTTACCAACCGCATAATAGAATCTGTGCATGTTAATCGTAAGTAAGTTTGGGGCAATTTTCTTTATATATATTTAATAAAATATTTAATAATTTCATAGTGGCCTCATTACATTACACTTATAACCCAGATTCAAACCCCTCCTTTACATGCATCTTATTCATCATAGAGTGAGGCTGATAGCAATGAAAATTAAAATAAAAAAGGTCATAGGGAAATATTAAAACTGGAAGCTGTGGGTTAGCTGAAAAGCACGGGAGAGTATCTTTCTCAGATGGGTGTGACCTAGTGACATAGGTGGACACAGAAGATGTTCAGTGAGTCTCTGAAAAGGCAGGAAGATAAATATACTCTTCAGTTAAACTCTCCACCAGTGCATGTGATGCTAAGCAATGGAGTGGAGGCAAAGCTTAGAAAAGTTTTGAGGTATTACAGGATTGTTGAAATTCTGTATGGCTGAATCGCTAATTGGGATGGTGAAAGTGATTATAAAATGTTAAATGAGATTAAAGGAGCTATAAATCAATGCTAAATGGTAAAAGCAAGCTATTTCAGCTATACACATGTATAGATCTCATGAGACCTAACAATACTATTTCGGGACATAGTTTTGAACTGCTTCCTTGGACAGCTAATTTAAGACCCACATGAAAAGATGTTACATTGGACTTGGTCTCAAATGGTTTGAAAGGTGCTCTAAAGTAGTTATCATAAACCAACAAAACTTAATAATGTAGCAAAAGAGAACAGGTCAAAAAAATTCAGTACTGTCAATTTTCAAGAATGGAAACTATGAAAAACTGAACAACCTAGGGAAAAAAAAAACAACAACACAAAACCAAAACAAACAAAACACCCCCAGAAACAAACAAACAAACAAACATACATAAACCCTTAAAGAATAAAAGCAAGAAACATAAAAAAAAAAAACCTCAGGGAAAATAAAGAAATTAGGTGCCTAAGTCAAACACATGCCACAAAATAAAATAGTGATCAAAATCTGAAACAAAATCCCTCAATATGATTCCATAAGGAAGATAAAGAGGTTATTGTAGAGACTTTGGTATTTTAAACCTGTAAAACCTATGCAAACAAGCTGGACACAAAAGCATTTAAAATATTTCAGAGCACATGTAAATGGCACAGATGATCAAACTGACAATAGAAAGATCAGTAGAAGCTAGAAGCCAGCCTGGAAGGTGGTGTGACTTTCAGGTGACAAGGAATACAGGGCACTTAGGGACAGTAAGGCCAAAGCACAGAAACTCAATGCATGCCTTGCATCAGCCTTTACTATTGATTTTATTTTCCAAAATACTCATCATTGCAAAGTTATCACAATAATTTTGATAGATTGAAATAGGAGTGGTTTTACTATCACACTTTCTTAAGAAAGCAATCTCACAGCCAATTCTTTGTTAATGATACATATAATCTTTTCACATTAATTGTGTCAAGGTTTTTCTTTAAAGGTCTAATGTCAGTTCTTTATCAGGATGTCCTATGACTCCTCTATATTATGACTCTAAATGCTTTATAAATTTAGACTCCAGGGCACTACTGATTCTTCTTCCTACCAGCACTATGCTCATATCCTCATTTAAATCCAGACATTCCACCTAATACATATTTTTTTAATTTTCAATCATATTCAGAGAAAGATATCATAATTGCTCTTCACCTGGCAGAGCACTATTCATCTATCTTGATTAAAAAATATTTCAAGGCAAACCTTAGAGTCTTCTGAAGGGTGAAGGCATTTATCTTTGAATGACACAATATCCTTCAAGGAGGAGTTTCTAATGTTATTTGAATTCCCTCAAAATATATCAAGACTGAGGCAGAAAGATCCTATGGTCACTGATACATCACAATATCATGCGCATCAACACACTCTAGTGTGTAGGTAAGCAGACGGGATGGGTTGCTTCAATTTATTTAGTAATTATTATACCTTTTGTAATTAGTGTTGTGCATGTGAAGGCCTGAAAGAGAACAATTACTCTGAAAATGCCCAGTCCCTCTTGTTCCCCCATCTCTTTCTATACATAATCAGAAGATGGTCACAGAAACAAGTTTTCCTTCTCCCTGCTGATGAAGTTTTTGTCAGTACTCTCCTTCTGCCTTACCAAGACCTGGGTAGGAAGCTCTCTGCCCTATGCTGCTCTGTATCACTTCTTTGGCCAGAAATATTTAATCCCATGGAAGACAGAAAACAGGAAACGTGTGCGGAAAGAATCTCCGAAGGAAATAAAGGAGGAGAGTGTAATTTTCATTTTTCCATGAAGGAAGAGGAATAATACTAGCTTTCTTTAGTTTATTACAAAGATGAAGTTCCAAGTGAAGATTTTCTAAATCCTTTTTGCTCAAAAATCCCCAAACACTTAGTTATCAACATGACAGACACCAGAGAATATCAAACATTTGTCATCAAATTAGATGATCGCCCAACAAACTTGCAGCCAGCCCTGCCAACTAAAAGAAAGCTGTTTCACACAGTATTTATTTAAACTGTGGTACTGGTGGTCATATAGCGATACAGTGACAAAAAATTCCTATAAATACATTCTGAAAAAGAATTTGATTGACAAAATAACTGCAAATAGGTTGGCTTAGTGTGATAAACAGATTTGGTGGTCTACATCCCAGTTTTTAGGCTAAGCATCATAAGCCATAAATTGCTAGAAAATAGAAGGAAATATCCCAAGTCTTCTCCTTTCCTTGTATTCACTTCCTGAACATCTTCTTCTGGTACAGTTGTTAGATATGACAAACTCTCTACTGAGGACAATGGACACTTAGCTGACTTAGGAAAGACAAGTGTATCATGAAATCAAGAAAATGACATTACACATCTAGAAAAAAATACAGCTGCCCTTTATCAAAGATGTTCTTGACTCCTATGATTTTTCTTACCAGCACTAATCCAGAAATTGCCATGGCTCAGTCATTTTTTTTCAGACATTTTTCTTAGGTAAGAGTTACAGAAAGCTTAAAGTTCAAAAGCATTAACAAAATCCAGGCCTATATTCTTGCACAGTCTCTTCTACCACAGAAAAGTACAAATCATGTGATATACAAATAGATTTTAAGTACAATAATTTCTGTAAATAAAGTATTCCACGTTTAATGTACTCAAAATTTATTTGCACGTAGATAATTTTATTTTCACTCTACTTATTCCAGACAAAAATTCAAACATCGCAAGGAAATTCTTCTTAAAAAAAACTTAGCATGCATTAAATAAATAATACACTCACCTGAAATGGCTTATTTGGTTTTCTAAAAGAGAGGAAAGCCTGTCCTTAATTTCCTCAAACCTTTCCTTCTCTTCAACAGATACTGTTCCAATTCCATCTGGCCTGTAATATTAAATATTTGATAATTGTCAGCATCTCTTCACACTGATTCTGCTTTGAATAGTGATCTTTAAAGCTTTCTGTTAACATGCATGCTAACTCACCTTTCCCCTTGCCCACTGTCTTGAAGGATAAGCAGTAACTTGTTAATGTATTTAAAGAACAGACAGCAACTAGGCAAACAGTTTAACGTTTGAGCTGAACTTTTGAATTCACATCCTAGGTTTCCACCTGATCCCAACATGAACACAAAGTAGTACATACTACTCCCAAATAGTTCCCAAAGCTATTTAATGTCCTTCCTCAGAAAATTAGTACTAATGACATAACAGACAGGCCTGCTCAGATCTTGCTCTATTTCGACTCCTTGAATCTTTCAGATATTTTCCCCAGAGGCATACTATGGTTGAAAGTGACTTCAAAATAGAGATGGGAGGAAAACTACACAAAGAAGTGCCAGAGCAGGCAACACTTAGGAATACCTCTGCTTAGAGTAAG
This sequence comes from Ramphastos sulfuratus, assembly GCA_013399055.1. Lineage (NCBI taxonomy): Eukaryota > Metazoa > Chordata > Aves > Piciformes > Ramphastidae > Ramphastos > Ramphastos sulfuratus. The sequence continues at coordinate 75,044 of WBNM01031194.1, read as the reverse complement.
CATAGATTTTTGATTCCCCATTCCATACTGACAAATAGCAGCATGCAAACAAGACTTATATGTAAAAATAGCATAAATCTTTAAAACCTAACTGGCATTTTTATTAGTCCCAATGATTAATATTAAGCCTTTTATTAAATATGCTAAGCACTTACTTAGCCAAGTCTTAGCCTAAAGGTATTATTAATGTATTTATATTAAAATAAAGACAAAATTAAAGATATTTAAATATGTATTACTGTAAATTCCCCACTTGCAGCACACTTTAAAAAGAAGTATCAGAAAACTTCCTATTACTCTCTGAACTTACAGCTTGAGGGTCACAAAGCAGTTAGTGCTTCCCACCTGCATTTAGAAGTGCAGATCTGCCCTGTAACTCCTCCAGAGTGTCCAAAACTGTATCTCAATGTTTCTAGAACTAAGAAAATGTTGTGAAACAGTGTGAAGAAAGATGGCATGCTATGAATGTTCTAAGAATCATTCTAGGATTCTATTAATATCATTTTACTGAATAGTTCCTTCAACTTTATGCACTATACTTAAATCTAGGGGGTGTAAGAGCTACCTGTTCATGACATTGTTCTCACCTTTTAAATCACTTATATTTGTGATCTGTCAAACTAATGTGGAAAGAATGCCTGAACTCCTTAAATTATCATGAAGACAACAATAAAAATCAGATATGGTGGAGATATGAGTAACCAGGCACATCACTACAGTATTGTATAAATTTGATGTGAAAGAGCAAATAGCTTATCTTCTCTCTTTTGATGGATGCCAGGATACTTTACCTCAGCCTTCTGACAGATGGAATGGGTTCAAATTTAAGTAAATTGTACTGTCTGATTTCATTGTCAAGAGAGATCGTGCTATGGAGTGATAAAGCAAATAGTTCTGTCATATTAAACCTTGTTGAGGCATGTCATATATATGACAGAAAAGACCTAGGGGTCCAGATAACAGTAAGTGAAAAAGGTGAGCCAGTAGGATGTCATATCTGTCAACCTGCACTAAGGTTAGGATCACTATGTACCAGAGTCCTGTCACTTCACTGAGTTTGTTGTCATAAAGAACCTTACTGACAACACCTACAATTTTCAGAACTACTAAATATATTTTCAGTAGAAGGAAATATAGAAGGAAATGTCCCAGAAGAAAGAGTACACAAAAAGGTGTTAGAAAAATGTACTATCTATAGCACTGAAAAACTAATCTCTTCAAAACATGCTTTTAGAAAGCAGCACAAACTCTGAATCATTATTTTGTTTGTTCCTGTTAGCCTTATTGCAACAAGTAGAACATAAAAATGCATTCTTGCAAAACGGCTCTGAGACGTATATAGTGCTGGAGATAATTTATTTTATTACTCTTGGGAATATCTGTCTGTTACTGATGAAAAATAAACTGATGCCAAGACAGGAAAAAAAATTCTAAAATTTCCCACTCATTTTGTCTTCTAAATATTTTTCTTTAATTGCTTTAAAGACAGAGCAAAATAAAATAGTATTGTTATGAGTTGGTTATTTCTGTTTACAAACTACTGTGCCTGCCAAAAAAAATCAGACTCAAGCAGTTATTTGGTTATCAAATGTGTAGATCAGCCATAAACCATGTGGGAACTATTTTGCAACTAAAACCCACAAAAAATGTAACTTTCCCACTATTCCAAATGCTATAGATTGTGGTTTAGACTTGATTTTTTCCTTTCAAACCTAGCATCTAGCTTTCATCTTGCAGCATGGGCCCTCTCGGAACTCATCCAAGAAAAGTGATGGACTATCTTGAGAAGAGTTTTCATTGTGACATTATCTTCTCAGGAAGATAAAGGGAAAGTAAATTTTCCTTTTGTCCACATTCTTTTCTACCTTATTCTTTTTAACTACTTTTGAGATTAAAGAACTAGGTGAAACAATGAACACTCAAAATCTGAGTAGCTTTCTCTCTTGCTTATATTAGTTTTCCATTTTTTGAAAACTCTGTGAATTGGATTTGTACTTGCTTGTCTTGTCTACTTAGATCACAGTCTGACACAGATGTAACATTAGCTCTGGTCTCAAATTTTTTAATTCACTCAGAATTAAATATCAAGAAATTTGAAATAAATACCTTATGAACTAGACATGATAAACTGAAGTGTGAAGTAGCTGCTTGTCCATAAAGCACTTAATGACATCAAAACTCACCAGAGTTTCTAAAGAAGTTTTTACTGTGACCACCTTGTAAGACTGCTGTCCTCATGGCAGTTATTCTAAGGAAGCTGACTGATTAGATGGTAGGCTTAGATTTTCTTCTAGGAATGGACTGGGTTTTTTTTTTTTTTCACTAGATACAATCCTTTAAGGCTTGGAAATAAGGCTAGAAATATTTTGATTCCTAGAGATCTTAAAACATGTAATAATTTGCAGATGTCACTTGATGCATGGTAGGATTAAGTTTCTTGTGAACAGGTATGGTATGTGAGTTAAAAATGGTATTCCAGTTCCAAAGGGAATTGGATGTGACAGACACTGGGTTGACTGTAGATTGTTTCCAGCCCTCACCTTTGGAAACAGCTTCTCCTAGTGGCCTCTCAAAGAGTGAACTTCTACCTTAAGCAAAACTGTTTTGTTATGACATCTCTGTGAAATACTACTTGAACATGCCTGCCTTTTGTTTCTTCCTCTGCATCATTGATACTGGTGCTTTTTGAATATTTACAGATTAAAAAAAAAATGTTTCAAGTCTTTTCAGTGAGCTTTCCTCAGTAAAAACAGACCATCACTTTGGCTTGTCATAAAAAAAAAAACCAAACAAAAAACCCCCCCAAACCTAACCAACCAAGCAAACACTAAGAAGTTTTAAGAAAAGAATGTGCAAACTGGTAGTCTAACATGTATGCACACGCATATCTCTCATATGAGATGAGAACAGTAAGGTGGACCAAAACAATCTACCAGGGAAAGATCAGAGAAATATGAGAAATTATGATGAAAAATTAAATACAAGAAAAATACTTCAGCTAAGGTCTTACTTCAAGACATATATATAATAAACTACATTTCAAGAGTGTAGGAAAAACAATCCCAAAACTTAAATGTCAACTTGGCTCCGAGAAGCAAATCGTTTCAGAAGACTCCAGTGCTTTCTAAGAGCACTTATTTTTAAAGTCAGCAGGATGCACAGGAAAATGAAAGAACAGTGTCAATTTTCAAATTAGCAAGCTAAACGTTTGACTTCTTATTTCTCAGTAAACTGAATATTAAATTGTTTAGAATTTTGATGTAGAGATTTTATTATCTATTTATAAGACTTTAATATCCAAGGACTGTAGTATCCACATTTTCCTTTGAAAGATATTGTATTAATTAAGGCTTTTTGTGAAGCTCATGGTTGATGTTAGACATATCTAAGGAAAACAATTTACATTATCATCTTAAAAGCAGGCAGAGTAGACATCTTTTTATTAAAAGAAAATGAAGAGCTCAAACTATCATGTGGCATTTAAACACAGCTCTAAACAGCAAGTACTTGAAAACCGGGCATTTTGTAGTTCATATTAACTATTCTTCAGACATTCTGAGGGAATTAAAAAAAAAAAAAAAAAAAGGCACAATACAGCCTTCTGCTCTATGCATTTCTCAGGCTGATCCTACATCTGCTTACAGGTCATACCCCCTTTTTCACAAGTGAATGAAAAAGACCAATTCTGAAAGCCACCAAAAGAGCTTAATATGATAAATCAGGTTAAGTTTAATGATCTTTTATGCAGTTATATTTTAGGTAGATTTCATTAATTCCATTCTGTTGAAAACCTAAGCATATACTAGCATTATACAGTTTTACCCAAAGTATAAAGGTATGTATAGGCATTAATCAGTTGAAATTAATGACAAAACAATGTATAGTGTTTAGAACAAGTGAGAGCATATACATGCATTAGTTGTTCCTTCATGGGCTAAGATGGTAAGTATCACTTTAAACATGCAAAACTGTGTTCTAATATTTCTTAATAATGTGTAAATACTGATTAATTTTCTACTGACAGTTTCCCTGACATTTTCCAGAAGCAGATATTTTTGGTAAGTTGAAAAATGTGCCTCTGTTAATACCATAGTAAGGACGCATTTTATTACAACATTATCATAGTTATTAGCACTTTCAAGCAAAGGACAGCATCCTTCCTTAAACCCAAGGTGAGGTCAACACAACTTCACTTAGTACCTGCAACAGGGTGAAGAACTTTGCTTCTAGCTTTGAACTCAAGAGAACCGTGATGATAACTTTCTTGTGGCTGTTTATAATACACAGAAAGCTCTGTCACTAATTAAAACAACATTAATTAAAAATCCCTCAAACATAACTATTTAGGGAGGCCTCATTTCAAGAATATAACTGAATTAAGAAAGTTTACCTTTCTCTGTGCTCCATATACCTTCAAGATAATAGGCTTCCGAAAATGATGAACTCGGTGACAAAAAACGCTTGGCACAGGGCAATACATAAAACTGAAAGACCTAGTGAAAAAACTGTATTCTCAGCATTGCCCAAAGAGCCTCAGAAAATGGGAAGATTACATTTCCTTGAAGAAAAGGGATATAAATGCCCAAGGATCAGACAGATTTCCAGTTTTATGCTTCCCCACTAGAAGCATAAACTTACATACCATATCAATTCTAAAATGAGTACTTTCCATTGTTCCAGAGAGAGACTGATTGATGACAATGACTTCTGAATAAAAAACAGTTTTGAATAGGAGAAATCCACTCTAACCATTGCCATTGTGCAGGACTGATGGGAAAATGAAACAAACTACAAAACTACTCTTGCTAAGTCTCTAGATGCTGTATCAGATACGAGGCGCAACTTATGTAAGAAGTTGGTAAACTGATGGAATGCATCTTCTGATGCAACACATTCCCTTTGAAGTTCCACACTGTGAAGGATCTCACACTCCTTTCTCCAGCTGTTGGGACAGATCTAAGATTAAAGCAGAATACCTAATTGCCCAAAAAAGTGAGTGAAAGAAGATCTTGCACCTGCTACCACTACAACATAGACAAAACATGCGGGGTTGAGAGTAAGAAACACAGCAGAAAGAGGAAGCATTTTCAATTGCTTCAGACCGAAAGGTTCAACGAAATCCTGCTAGCAAGATTTTCTTGGAAAAAACATCTAAGAAGAAAGGCTCAACGAAATCCTGCTAGCAAAGTTTTCTTGGAAAAAAACAAAAACACATCTAAGAAGTCATCCAGATGCTATTCAGATAAATTATATTTAAAAAATATGCATATAAAGACATAACACTTCTTGGGGGGAGATCAACTGGACAAAATATTTCATGTGAGATGGTGACCATGCCCAGATAAATGATTAAACTATTGGCTTAAGTTCTGGAACTTTACACTAAATCTCAGTAGATATTATTTATGAAAGATACTAAATGAAGTAGAAACCAACAAGGCACATGTAGTCTTTAACTCCAGAGTTAATTTAGTCAAAAGAGAAGAAAATATCTATTCAGGACCTCACAAAAAGAATGATGGGAAGAGACAGAGCTATGTACAGATATTATTTTCCTTATTTTTCCAAAGTGCCTTGTCCAAGACTAGAAACATTTCTCTGAATATTCTTCTTTTACTTGACACAGTGCAAAATTGCAGTAAATGGTTCTTTTCACAAACCATTGAAAAATGAAGAGAAATACATGAATGCATAGCATTCTCTGAAGTTTCCATAGTTTCATTTCTCATGTGTTCATTTACTCCACTTTAAGATACTTCCTTCAAGCATAACAGGAGCAAGAAGCTTATCAGAGTCTTTGGTGCCAAATGATGGCAAGAATCTAGAAGGAGCTCTCAGTGAGCACAAGGCTGTTGAAGAGGTATGAAATTAATTCTTTCCACTGGTATTTGTTATGAAGGAATTTCAGAAGACTCCTATGCTGGAACCTTCCTTTCTTTGACAGCAAAAAAAAAAAAAAACAAAAACAAACAAAAAAAAAAAAAAAACAACTAATAATAAAAAAGTAAACATCTTTATTTTCAGCACAGAATTCGTCCAAAATTAAAGGATCTATGAAAAAGCTTATGGAGGAAATTAGGTAAATGAACAGCAATAAGTTGCTAGGGCAAGAACTGAATTACCTATTGTTGTGTGAAAGTGTTCACCAAGAATTGCCTTCCTTATGAGTAATGGAGGTGAAAAATGCGAGTCTATTAAAAAAATCTTAAGTCTCCAGGGAGAGGGAATTATAGGCCAGTAAGCTTTACATATATCTCAGAAAATTAGAAAGAACTACAGTATGAGCATATTGAGATTGGAAGGGACCTCCAGAGATCATAGAGTCCAACCGCCCTGCCAAGGCAGGATCACCTAGGGTAGTTCACACAGGAACACATCCAATGATAAACATTATTCATTATGAGGAAATCTGTATGCCTTTGAATCCATAGGGCAGAAAAATGTTATATTCTCATCTTTCTAAAGTTATCTAAAGGGATCAAAAGAGGTGGATAAGTGTGACCTGACTGATACAATGTACCTGGGTTTTCAAAAATCTGTTATCAGAGGCCTTAACCAAAGACCTTTAAGGCAAGCAACCAGCCACCAACTAAACATTAAAGTCCTTATAACTTACAGTGAAAAAAAGTCAGAATAAATGGTAGGTACCTGCAGTGAAGTCTTCAATAGAGTTCTGCAGGGACCTGTGTTAAGATCTGTGTTATTTTACAGTATTTATAAATGACCTGGCAAACAGCTAATAACTAAGTTGATAGTAAATCAACTTAGTTGTAATGATAGTTATGTGGCGTAGTGTGGAATTCCAGAAGGATCTTATGAAATCAATCAGCAATAAAATAGCACAAAATTATCACGGTAGATAAATGTAAGGGAAAAACAACTCCTATTCAGGACACAGATCTTGGTGTTATGAGGGGTAATTCCATGAAATCGTTCCTGTTCATTAGTAGTCCAAGAAGCAAATCAACATTGGGAATTACCAGAAAAGGATAAGGAATTAGCAGAAAATATCCATTTAGTGTAATCAATGCATGGTTCACTTCTTGAATCTTAAATAGTGAAAAGACAACAGAGAAACGTGGGGGATTTTTTGCCTCACCTTCATCTCTTCCAGTAGTAACAAAGAATGAAATAAAGTGCGTAGGAGTCAAGTTCAAAGCAAGAGTTCTTCAAGCAAGAGGAAGCTAAGTTGTGGGACTTGCTGCCAAAGATGCTGAAGGTGCAAAAGGCTTACTCTGGTTCAGGGGTGCAATGGACAAGTACCTGAAACAGGCCACTTGCTTAGTGGTTACTGAACAGGCATATTCTGAGCTGCAGAGTTGAAGAGAGAAAGAGTACTGTATATGCTCACTCTTCTCTTACTCCAATCAGGTCAGTGCTGGACATAAATGACTGACTGACTTAAAAGAACGTGCCTGTTCTTCTGTGCAAACATACGTGTGTTGAAGATTTAAAAATGAAGGTAGAAAGAAACTATTTATCTTCAGTTATAAACTGATTTTTGTAGCATTATTCTCACCTTCGCTTCTCATATATGAACTTCCAATAAATCACTTTTTTCTGAATAGAAAAAGGTATAACCAGGGAATATGCTTGAATTTTGAATTTTTCAATTCAGTCTGTAACTCAGCAGGTGGAAAGAAGTCACTTTGCACTTCAAGTGATACCCACCAGCATCCATTTCAGACAGGAGTGACTGAATAGAAGTCACAGCATGAAAAGTATACAAAAGCGAATGTAATTGGAAAGAAAACAATAGTTCCTACCTGGACTGTTTAGACTGAAATGTCAGCATTCAGGAATATCCTATAGTTGCTTGTTCTGCCCATTTCTCTTTCACTAGAGATACACAAGGGTATGCAGGACAGCAATGCAGAAAGTTCACTTGTGAACTAACGACTTTAAAGGGGATCATACAGCAGAACATTTCAGAAGAAAAACATTGTGAAGAGCAGCCAAAGGAGAAGCTTTTAATTCTAAAGTTATATAGCACCAGAAGCATAACCAGTGAAAGCTGATTTTTTTTTTTTACTGGAGGAAAAGGAATCAGTTGATTTGGAAACAAGGATGTATTTCATTTCAACATTCTGCAATGTTATTCTTTTACTAAAATAGTTTGCTTTTTATCTATTTAAGAAGCAAGCATCTTATGAATATCAACCACAAAAGCAAAAATACCTTTCCTACACAAGCAGCTTGTTAGCCCAGTGTGGCAGGGCACATTCAAGTCCTTGCCCCACTGGAGGTTTGAATGGGGCATTAAACTGTTTTCCTCCCCCCCCATCTCTGGATATGGCCGGGGTGGGGGGTGGGGGGGAGGGTGTTTGGAATGTGCAAAGAAGTAGGTGTGAAGTTCCTTCCCCTGCACCCAGAGGCTTGAACGGGAAAGAGCAGATCGTCCCAGCATATATATATATATATGGCAACTGGACACATTGTCTAGTTGGAACTTGAGTGGGATCTTGAGGAGCATCCGAAAGAAGGGTGATGAGAAAGTGCATGGTCCCCACTGTCAGACCGCCACATCCTGACTTCCTGCTGCAAGGACCTGCCCCTGCCGTAAACCACCACCATTTGTGGGAATGCTGCTGAGCAGCCAGGCTTTGCCCTGTGCTGCTCCACGATTGTTGCCTGTGGAAGCCATGTCTGCAGTCATTTTGGACTCTGGTGGGTTTACTCGCATTGGATTCTGTGTCATGTTAATCCACTGCTGGATTACAATTTTAAATTCCAGACACTGCTGCAAAAGACACTGCCACAAAGGAGCCAAGGGACCATCTTGAAATCCCTACTCCATTGCCATGAGTAGCTCAGATGTTCCCTAGGGCTTTGGGCTGCCTTTTATTTTTAAGTGGGGCAAAGCTGTTTTGTGGCTAAACCTTTTCCAATTTGCTGATTTCCCTAAATTACTAAATTGCCTATAAGCATCCTTGTGAAGATTATCCCAACTGAATTAGAACCCGAATTTAGGTACTTTGTATATAGTTTGTGGGTGGGACTTTTCAGACATAAAATAACTACATATTTTATAATTCCTGCCTCGTTAATTGCCACAACCAGTTCGCCCAGTTGTAATGCTCTTCCCACCAGGAAAGGCATGAATAAGGCTTGAATTCCTCAGTTGAGAACTCAGCATAGTGTGCATGACTCTGCATAAACGTTTCTGTTCCCAAAACAGCACTGGCATAAGGGACACCTGAAGTACTGGCATGCTCGATAATTCTGTCATAACTTGTTACCTGCATCTCAGGAAATAAAACAGCTAGGGGCTGTTCTTTGATGTTGAGACTGAGTGGCAAAGTCTACTGCATATAGCCTACTCTAGAGCTCAGTTCAGGTCTCTTTGGTGCTCCACAACATCCCTAAAGGTCTAGGACAACAATTTAATTTTATGTGACAACAACTTACTTTTACGTGTTTATTCTGTGAGTTTTGAAATAAAACCATGGCTATTGTCTTACAGCCTGTATGAGTATTACAGCCTGCAGCACAAAACAGCAACAAGTCCTAGAGTGCAGCAAAGGAGCACGAGGGATATCCAAGAGTTCAAAACCTACCAGAAGAGCTCTGGAGACGTATGAAGGGTGGAAAGAGTCAAAGCTGATTCGGCTTTGTTCACAGGATTTACCAGAAGAGGTATTCAATACATGCAATCCCACAACCATTCCTGGAGTCTTAAGAGAGTAGCTACAACTAATGGACAGTTGAGATCCACTGTATGAGATTGCTTCCTCACCAGTTCTAGTTAGCAAATTAGATGCAGAGTGTTTAGCATATGTCCTGGTATGGCCCTGGTATATTTTTTATATTTGGTCTGATTTTGCTTGAGTTTCTCTTCACAGACTACAAGAAATGAAGCCAAGTGACACCTTTACCTGATCATTTGACTGATGCCACTAGATTGCCCACTACTCTAAAATTCATAAGCAAAAGAAATTCATAATTTGAACTATAGATATGGTTGCTTTTTTATATGCTACTTCATCATCTGACTTCGAGATCATTTTTGATGATCTTTCTCAGGCTAGTGGAAGGTCTGAGATCCTTCTGTGAAGCAAAGGTGAAATATAAATTGAATACATCATGCCTAAAGTATAAAGCTGTTTGTACTGTACTGTAGTCTTTCTAATTCTCAGCCTGACTTAGAAAAATGAGATGTATAATGCCAGGGATGAGCCTAGAACTTTGGCCTGTAGTGCATTGTCTGTGAAATTCTTTTTTCCCTTTTACTATTTCTTAGTGCTGTGGCAGATGAATGAGTGGATGTATTATGTGCGTATGTGTGTTTGTCATCCTCAGCGAGTGTGTCTGCTTCTGTCCTTGACTTACTTTTCTTCTTTCTTCATGTTTCTTTTTTCTTCCTTTTTACAATATCTCAGTTCTAGTCAGACTCTCTCTGTTCAACATTTCTTTTATTCCTAAAACACTCATAATGCTATTCAGAGAATATCTGTACAGAGGGAACAGACAGAATACAGAGTGCTTACCACCGTGTAAATGATGTGCTCCCTGAAATATTTTCATGCATTGCACGCACTGTTGTCCTTCACTTAGATTATGCAATAAAAAGAAATGTATCTACCTTTCTTTTGAATTCTTGAAATAAGTTTGAGCAATTGTCACTGTATATTTGTCTTGTTAGGGTGAAACCAGTAATAAAAAGGCTAGAAACAACAAAGACTTAGACTCAATAGGAAATACGAATGTGTCAGGTTCTTCAGAACTGACAAAAGAAGCATGTTTTTACAGAGAATAGGTTACCAAGTAAAAGCCAGAAAATCTCCTTACTTACCAGCATGAATGTTAAGATTCTTCGCAACATTTCAGGCACATTTAATAACATTAACATTTTTAATATTATTATCAAAGGTTGCATGACATCAATCTTCCACTACCAAATCACTCAGGTCACAAATACCCAGCTCCTGTTCTCACAGACAAAGCTTTGTTTGAGCCAGTGAAGGAAACAATGTCCCTTTTAAGGACTGTCCTTTCTTCACCATCTCAAGGACAAGTAAAACAGTCTCTGTGGCTGACTGGTTGCAAGGCAACATAAGTTGCCTTGCAACCAGTCCTACCAGGATTCGATTTTAAGGATTTACTGACAGAATCACAGTAGCTGATTTTTGAGACTGAGTATTTTACCCAGACTGGCAAGACTGGATCATATGAGAGGAGAACATCTAAAAGGTTTTTCCTTACTGTTTTTTAACTTTAAAAACATATTGCCTACAAAACTCTGCAGATCTAGTGTGCATAATAAGGTATAAAGAGATGTTGTCCTAAAATCTGATAGACACCCTGCCCCACTCTCCACTCTAGTACAAAGAAGACATAGACAGACTAAAACAAATTCACAGGATGGCCACCATGACAGCAAGAGATCAGAGCATTTGCTCTGAGGGAAGGCTGAGAGAAATGAGTTTATTCGGGCAGGAAAATAGACTGAATGATAGTCTCCACCTGCTTCTACTGGCTGACAAAACACTGAAATAACACAGGTTCAGACTGGATAAAGCCCCCAGTAATCTGGTCTGAAGATCACAACTGACACTGCTTCCAGAAGGAAGTGTTTATCTAGAGACCTGATATCCCTTCCAGCCTGAGCTATCCAATGATCCTATCTCCAGCATCTGTGTTCAACAGCAGAGCTAGTTCCCTCACAGTTTGGAAAAAGACACAGTCAAAGCAAAAGCTTCTTTTAAAGAGCACGCTTGGCACAGCAAAGCAACATTTTTTTACCAAGTTTTTCACTTTCGAGTGGTAGGAGGACATCACCACAGAAGTATCATTGTGATCAACAGCTCCAGAAACAAACAGCCTGTGTCTTTAGCAGAAAGAATTCCAGAAATGTTCTACCTTTTCCTGGTTGGGGTTCACACCACATTCCCAATGTATGCTATTTCTCTTTGTGGTAGCATAGCCAGAAAAACTCAATATAGTATGATTAGTTGCTAAGCTACAAATTGTAGAAAAGGAGTCAAAATGCGTGCAGCATGGGAAACAAACAGGAGGAGCTGGAAGCCATTGTGTATCAGGAAAACTATGACACAGTGGCCATCAGAAACATGGTGGGATGTCTCACACAACTGGAATGCCACAATCAATCTCTTCTTCAGAAGAGATAGGCAAGGAAGGAGGCAGTGGGGTGGCCCCATGTGTCAGGGAGTGTTTTGATTGTATTGAAGTTCTTAGAGCATGTAGAGAATAACTTTCTGACACAGCTGGTGAGGAAGCCAACTGGGGGAGGCACGCTGATGGACCTGCTGCACAGTGATCAGGAAATGACAGAATTCTTAGAAAAGTAAGGAGCAAGGGCACCAGCAGGCAGAACCTGGCTTGTTTCAGAAACTGGACAATGGATTCCCTTGGGAGGCAGTCCTGAATGAAGGACCAAGTAGCCCAGGAAGGCTGGACAGTGCTCAAGAGGTGCAGGACAGGCTGTCCTCATGGACTAAAAGAGGAGCTGTTGGGGAAGAAGACCAGCCTGGCTAAATTGAGATATTTGGTTGCAGCTTATATAAAAAAGGAGTCTGTGGTCATTGGAAGATGGAGCAGGCCACTGAGGAGGACTATGAAATAGTGGGGCTATGCAGGGAGTCAATTAGAAAGACCAAAGATGAACTGGTAATTAATTTGGCTTCAGCTGTTAAAAAGAACAAGAAATCCTTCTACAAATATATAGGCACGAAAGGGAGACTAAGTTGAATCTCAGTTCCTTGTTGGATGCAGGGAGGAACATTGTGGTCAAGGATGAGGAAAAGGCTGAAGTACTCAATACCTTCTTTGCCTTAGTTTTTAGTAGTAAGACCAACTGTTCACTGGACACCCATTCCCTGAGGAGGAAGATCAGAACTGGGAGCAGAACGAAGTCCCCATAATCTGAGATGAGTTGGTTAGTGATCTGCTGCACCACACACACAAGTCTATGTGGCTGGATGACATATGCCAAAGGAAATTTAGAGAGCTGGTGGAAGTGCTCATCAAGCCATTTTCCATCAATTACCAGCAGTCCTGGTGAACAGGGAAGGTCCCAGCTGATTGGAGATTGTCAATTGTGATGCCCATTCACAAGAAGGGCCATAAGGAGGACTCAGGGATCTACAGACCTCTCAGTCTGATCATGGTGCTGAGCATGTTGTCTTGAGTGCCATTATGCAGCATGTCCAGGGCAACCAGGTGATAAGGCCCAGTTAGCATAGGCTCATGAAGGGCAGGTCCTGCTTGATGACTTGATCTACTTCTACAACAAGGTGACCCACTTAGTGGATGAGGGAATGGCTGAGGATGATGTTTATCTGGACTTTACTAAAGACTTTGACAATGTTTGCATGGCATTCTCCTGGAGAAAATGGCTGCTTATGGCATCAATGGGTGGATGCTTGCCAGGTCCTGCACCTAGGACACAACAACCCCATGCAAAACTACAGCCATATGGGAGAGTGGTTGGAAAGCTATCTGTCTGAAAAGGACCTGTGGGTGCTGGTTTACAGCCAACAGAACATGAGCCAGCATGTGTGATCAGGTGGCCAAGGAAAACTGCATCCTGCCCTGTTTCGGGAATAGTGTGGCCAGGCAAGTGATGCCTCTGTACTTGGCGCTGGTGAGGCTGCACCTCGAATACTGTGTTCAGCTTTGGGCTACTCACTACAGAAAAGACATTGAGGTGCTGGAGACTGTTTTGAGAAGAGTGATGAACCTGGTGAAAGGTCTGGAAAACAAGTACTATGAGGAGCAGCTGAAGGAACTGAGATCACTTAGTCTGGAGAAGAAAAGGCTGAGAGGAGATCTTACTGCTCTCTACAGCTACCTAAAAGGAGGTTGTAGTGAGGTGGGTATTGGTCTCTTCTCCCAGGTAACAAGTGATTCAAGAGGAAATGGCCTGAAATTACACTAGGGAAGTTATAGACGGAGATACTGGTAAAAAATTCTTTACTGAAAGAACGGTAAGGTGTTGGAACAGGCTGCGCAGTGACGTGGTGGTGTCACCATCTCTGGAGTTGCTAAAAAAGCATGTAGACATGGCACTTTGAGACATGGTTTAATAGCTACAGTGGTATTATTATGTTAACTGTTGGACTGAATGATCTTAGAGATCTCCAAATGAAATAATTTTATGATTCCATGATTCCCTTATACAAAAAAATTGTTCAAGATATCCCTGGAAACAGCATTCACTAACACAGCATAAACACAGAATGCAGAAGACAGGGTGATATCCATTAGCCTTGAATCAGTCTGTCTGTACAATGCCTAAGAAAATACACTGCATTAGGACACTACATACTGAAAGGAGGTTGTTTGTTTTTTTTTTTTAAATAACAATAAGAGACTACTTCCACTACCTGATTTCTATCACACCCAACTTCCCTGCCTAGTGAATGCAAGATCTTATAAATACATTTGCTTCTTCTAAAGGCTCTGGATGTAAAAATATATAATTAAAAATTACCTGTTACCGTGAACATGAGAAGCACAAAATGCAAAACTGTAGTGAAGCAAGGTTGGATCAATGACAGAGCCATTTTCTGAATGTTCAATCAATTCATTGAGATAGCAAAGATGGCGGTGACAGCCTCTCACTCCATAGCGAGCACAGTACTCATCTAATACGAAGACTTGACCCGGACTAAACCAACCCTGAAAGAGAAAGGCAAAAAAAAAAAAAACAAACAAAAAAGAAAACCCACAATATTTTGAGATTTCTTTTCCTTCTTGCAGCTCTCAAATCTGGCAGAGAACAGAAGCATATATTTTTTTTGTGTGTATTACATAAACTTTTTATACTGGAATGATTTATATCTGAGTAATGGTGATGGCACTGGAAGCTAGATCCAACAATAGCTCTTTTGCTGAAAGGAGTAAATGTCAGGAAACTGTTTGCAGTTCTGAGTTACCACTACTACGAAATGGAGAGTTTACAAAAACATGTTACTACATCCAAAGTCTGGTACAGATTTAATTATCTCAAACCTAATAGAAAAAGAACTAACACTTTAAAATAAGGAATTTTTTCAAGGTAGTTAATTGTAAGCTATGAGAACATTTGGGTAATGCTGAGAGACATTAACATGGACATTAAAACACAGTTTCTGGGTGGTCAGTTCCCCATGGTTGCAACTTCCATGTCAGAGAACCATGATTTGACCATTTATCCTGTTTCTTATGTAAAGTGTGCACTACTAATGATTTTTTAACATCTTATCCTAGTAAAGGGATAAAAAACTAAATAGTTTGTTAAAAGCCATAATAATTAGATATTCTGGGGCATAATGATGGCTTACATGGGCAGTCTTTAGGAGACTGAATGGCATAACCCTGACAGTGACACAAACCAAATGCAGACTCCTTCCCATCAGCACAAGTGTTCATGAGTAAATCTAGAGTGGAAAAAGCAGCAGGGAAAAAACATAAACCTTGGGAAGCCACAGCTACAGCACAGCTGTTCTAAATAAGAGTTTTCCTTTGTTCTTTTCTTAACTGTGATGATACCTTCCTCTCATCATCCTTGCCAAATGGTTGTGATAGACTTGAGAACACCTAAACTCAAATACAGAAATAACTTGGATAAGTAAAATGATTTTGCAAGTCATGAATGAAGACCAATATTTTCTTAACCATTGTGAATCATTCTGCAAGCTCAGATGTTTAATATTTATACAAAATAACATCCAAAAATACTATTAAGCAATACTTAAAAATATATTCACATCGGGCTTAAAACATCTGTGTTTTAGCTTTAGTAAAAGACTTGCATGAGATCAGAATTCAAATTTTATATTCTCTCCCAACTCTTGTAAGAAAGACTATCTCAGTTATTTTAAAAATCAGTTTACTTCTGATTAATTTCTTTGGAGTCAGCTTTTCCAATTATATTAAAGAGCTTCATCTGTTTCTAGAGAGCACTTAGTTTTATTCCAGCACCCAGAACAGTACTCAGTGTTTTAAACTTCTGTTTAGTCATGCTGCAATAGCTAATGCAGTTTACACAGTGTTTGCTAGAAAGGATCATGTAAAACTGGAAGAAGAAAGAAAAGAGATTTTCACTGATTTTTTGTAACAATATTAATCCTAGCCCTACATATAATAAACAGTGGTTATTGTGATTGATGTTCTGCTCCTGTGTCATCAGCGTCACTGATCTCTGTGTTTTTATGGAAAACATAACAAAATGCTGCATGTCAGTGCCCAGCAGTACGAAAGGAAAGAACTATTAACATTGCTGTACATTTTCATCGGAGAAAATTGTGACAATTACACAATTTTTTGGAGAACTTATTTCTTCAGTTTCTGTAGGATATCTGTTTTAATGTGGTCAATTTTCATATAAATATCTGTCTGCCTTGCTCTGTTCAACCCCATACCACTCATGTCTCCTGATCACGTATCAACTGTATTCTACAGAGTATTAGATAACTGCAGCTCCCCAATGTAAAATTAAAAATGTTTATGCAACATGGTATTTTAATACAGAACTGTGCTTAATAATAATGTTTACACATTTTTTTGTTTTATTTGTACAAGTTGTAAATAAAGGGATGCAATATTTCTAAAAATGTCAGGAAATGAGCTGTTTGGGAAGAAAAAAAAATCATACATAGAATAATATATTCTATGGCTATCTTGACCTTCCCAATTTTTTAATTACAAATATATAGTTAAATATACAATCTAACAAAAAATGGTCACCTATTCTACTTGCTGAAAGCTGAATTTTAGAAAGAACAATAAGAAATACATCTGGTTTATGGTTGCTATAGCACTGTGTATTTCACCTAACCTCTTCTAAAAGTTCCTGATTTCAAGGCTATATTAAGTGTCTTACTATATTATTATTATAAAAAAGATTCTGACCTCAGTGCACTGTTAGAAAGCTAACCATTTTCTCTTTGAGTGCCAATTACTTCATACAGATGTACCTTTCGGCCTCTTCTTTGATTCAGTGTGCAACCCACAGACAGAAAATGAGTCATTTAACTTTTTCTATACATACTTATCTGGTAGCATTTTAAAAAGGAAGCAACTGTCATCAAATAATCAATGTTTCCCTTTTTTTAAACACTTGCAAACAAACCTCAAAACCCCCATCATTTTCTTTGTATTACATGACTAGTCAGAACACTGGAAAAAAGGTAGTAAAAAAAGTTTGTTTTTTTTGTTGGGGTTGGGACAGTATAGTGAAAAAAGTTATAAGGCATTTTAAGTCCTTAGTGAGAGGTTGCTATACCAAGCACAGTATCAGGTGTAAAAACAAAGCCTCAGGACGTTACCCACATGAACCTCTTTAACATGGGTGTATGATCAGTTGGACCTTCCCTACCGAAAACAAAAGCTGAAGCATCCCCATTCTCAACACCTAGTCCACAAAACATAAGATAGAAAACATTACGTAGGAAAGAGAAACTGCAGCTCCAAATATGGAAGCATGTTATGCTAGTATCTTGCTTTTTATAGCTGTCTTGGAATGTGAAAAACATTCACTTCGATACACAGATCACCTATTACTTGTTTCTCTTTAATAACTCACTTGTTACTTGTGGTTCAGGTATTATATATATGCCCATATAACTATACTTGCTTGAGGTTCTGCTTCCCCTTTTTTCACTGCTTTTCCTTCTTCACACCACAGTGGAATGGAGAATTACAAGATAGGTGATAACACCTGACAAGAGGCGAGTACATCTGTACCTTGAAATGTTTGTATAGGTGCCAGTAAATCCTACCACAGGTGCTCTCATCATTATCAAAATGTTCAGTTTTTATTCAAACCTCCAAAGGACGCATGATAAATTTCAGCTGACAAAATAGGAGACCATTTGGGTCTCTCTGCTTTGTATCGAGTGGCACAGCAGCAGCTTTTAAGTGTATAATTTTCAAACTTGAAACCAATTGATTAGACCCTTTATTCCAACTACAACCACAGCTATTGAATGAGCTAGGAAGAAAGGACTACTTGGTAACAACTTTCTCACTTCTTTATGTCTACCTTCCAGCCAGTACTCACCAAACAAGAATAGGAGTCATTCAATCTGTGATCCAAGGTCTGCCTCTGAAGCAGTCTAAAAAGGGAGGCATGGTCAAATTTGCAGGGATTAGCAGAAATAAACTCATCCATGCCATGTTTCTGACCACGGTCTGTATCTGTTCATACAAGGAAAAATGTGCAGAACAATATGTATGACTGTGCATGTAGATTTACAAATGCAAGTGTACACATGGTATAAAAGTCTCAACATACAAACTTGAAAATATGTCAAAGAAACAAGTGACATAAGTAGATGTCTGCAGGTGACTTATAAAATATTAAGTTTTAAGTTGAGAATAGTGTTACTAGATAATTTTTCTATCATAACAATCTATGGATTATAACAGTGAAAAAAAATGAAGTTACTACCCACTGACAGATTAAACAAAACTCAGAAAGGCTACCATAAAATACAGTATAGTACATTAAAGCAAATCTTAAAATCACTGTTTTCTAGCAGAGCTCTCCAAATGTTATGATTTACAATTGTTTTAAGTAAAAAAACCCCAAATGTGTTCTACAATTTTCTGCTTTTGTGTGTTTGCTAATTTTAGCAAAATAACCAAATAAAATATCCTTCCCTCCACCGCGAAGGAAAAGTTTATGCATTTATTTCTTCACATAAGAGACAGCATCTTTACTGCAGATCAGAATACCACTCATAGAAATATTCACCATGGCTTGAAGCCTACTTCTCAAATGGCAAACTGGAGCAGAAATGAACACATTGGTTTGAGCTAGGTCATTTCCAGCCTTTTTTTTGTACTTGGCTTTTAATGAGACAAACCCTAATGTAGTAATGGCAAAGAGCTCCTTCAACCTTCCAGCAAAGAGTAGTGAAAAAGGGAGCAGCATTTTTGTGTAAATACATTGAGAAAACATACCATCCCAAATGGCACTTCAATCAAAGGCCCAAATTTATTGTTCTTCACAGATTGCATCTTTCAACGCCTTTAAACCCCGCGGGTTTATCAAAAGAGAAGCTCTAGCGATTGCTTTCATTAATGCTATGTTTTGTCAAAGTCCTCAATGTGAATTATCTATCAAGTATGGACAGAAAAAGCCTTACAGTGCCCGAAAGGACTAGTTATGTATTAGCACATTAGCTGTCTTGGATTCTATAGACTGTACTGGGGTGAACAGTCCTATCAACTTAAAAATTGACTTCCCCTTTCAATAGGGTCTTGGCTCTTTGTTCCTTTAAATTCAAACCTTGGTCTTTTTATATTCGTTACTGGAAAAGTATAGATCTAAGTGTATCCTAAATGCAATTTTGAAAACCTGCATAGTACAAACCTAAAATTTCTAAAGAAAAGGAGACAAAAGTTTATTGATTAAACCAAATTATAGAGTCAGGTTCATAATAAAACTCAATATTGATCTGTGGGCATGATGCTAACATAATCAGTCACATTTAGAAATTTAGCCCCAGATCATATTGATCCATGTCAAGTCCAACTTTCAGCTGTATTTGTGGATGAGAGAATTATTTAATTCAAGCTGAAGGATCCGCAGCATCACATCCTGGAAAGATGCAGAAACTAATTCATATCACTTGGCTTTGCATTGTCAAAGCAAGAGTCACATCCATGTGACAGATTTCACCAAGGTGGATGCAGCAAATAAACAGTATGACAATACATCGATGGAGTAAGGTATGAGACCATCATCACAGAGAAACAGCAGCATATATTTTAATTAAGATTAGCTGCATATGTAATTGCACAGATCAACTATTTCCATGAGCATAGAGAAGCCTATCACTAATGACAAACTTAGGTCACATTTTGACATAGGTACATGAAATACCCTGTCTTAATTAGTGCCATTTAAATATATTTAAACACGTGAATTCATAGATAAACTACTCATAGACACAACTGCATTATCAAAAGTACTAAACTACAATGGGAAGCTACCTATAGTTTCCAAAATGATCCATACATTTTAGATAAAAGTTCTCAAAACCCAATATGTTTAATATGTAATTTGTTTCCACATTTCTTTTAAGTTTTTATTCTTAAATGAACATCTGATTCATTAAGCCATTATTTACAGGAAGACAGAAATGAAAAAGGATTAGTATTTCTTTCGGCTGTTGGTCTCATGTACAAGTTACATACAGCTGAATCCTTCTTAAATTAACTGTTGTGATTATTTTTTTCTCTGGTTAACAAAACAAATATAAAAGATTTCCTTTAGTAAAAAAAAAAAAAAATCTGTGTTAAGTACTGTTAAGTAATTGAGCACTTTAAAATCAGGAAACTGGATGTTGCAAATGAAACAGATTGGACATCCTGATACAGTTACCCAGATGAACAGAATTTGTAAGCTAATCTACTTAGCACGATGCAGCTTGTGGAAGTAGAATCTGTTGTTACATAAAAGGGGAAAAATAAGCAAAAACATGTATTTAAAAATATATATACTTGCTAGATTTAATTCTACAGAAAGATCTATGACTGATCACCATCTTTTTAAAATAAATCTATCAGTATGAAGCACACTGTCAAATAGTAGATCTATTACCAATTATATTTTAGCAAAGGAAAAAAAAAACAACCAACCAACCAAAAAAAAACCAAACCAAACCCTTACCTTTGCCAGCTGTGTGCAAGCAAGAAATAATAGAAAAATAGATCTAGTGTAACATATTAGATATTTTTTTAATGCAATGATATACGTACAAGGTAACTGGCAAATCTTTTTGAAACAAAATGGATTAAAAATAAAACAAAAAAGGACTTGAGATTATGAACAATTAATAAATGTTATTTGACTCTGATTTGACTTACTTTTAAAAATTGTTAGATTATATTTTTCAAATTCCTGCATTTGTCTGGTTCAAGCTACATGCTAATTCAAAAGCACAGAGTGCTGCAATGTGATATACATGTAAGAAAAATGCAGTCTTATTTCATACTCTACACTTCTCAATCTTGAGAGAACTTTGAAGCAATAATACTTCTGCTTTTTCACATTTTTTTTTTCCTTCTTAGTGGAGTTTGTTGTCCTGATTTCAAGTGTTGTTTTCCTCATTTCAAACTCACACTCACTGTTTTTTGCTGCTATTTCCATGTTACACTGTTTCACATTGTGTATTTATTTATCTTTTGGAAGAAAAAGATTTTTTTTTTCTTTTTTTTTTTTTAATTGAGGTAGGACAAATATATACATTTTTAAACCATGGTAAACACTTACAAAAGCTATTACAGGAGTTTTAGCAAATTCACTGGGTATTCTTTTAGACAAGGATATTAATTCTGGCAAGATAGCATACAGAATGTGCCAATTTTAGTCCAGCTACAAAGGCTATATAAAAATCATTGTACCTTCTGTGACTCACTAGAATTCAGTGAATTAAGACTACCAA
The DNA here is from genome assembly GCA_013399055.1 of Ramphastos sulfuratus. NCBI lineage: Eukaryota > Metazoa > Chordata > Aves > Piciformes > Ramphastidae > Ramphastos > Ramphastos sulfuratus. Next base: position 53,646 of record WBNM01031194.1, on the reverse strand, counting down.
GAATTCCATGTTTATGGCATATGCTTGAGTTGTTCCTAGTGATAACTAAGTCACTAGGCATCATCTCTGCCTCATTCCAGCCCAGGAGCAAATACATGTTTTCTATAGCATTTACTCTGTGCCAAGGTGAAGAACTGGCCTTGAAAAGTGGTGATCTTCCCTTTTGTGAATCTCAGTGACATTCCTGTTTGAGTTTGAGCATCTTGGAAGCAATTTGAACTAACTCAGGCAGGCAGGAATGAAGAGCAGGTAGAGAACAGAAATCCAGTATTGCAGAAATTAAAATTATTTAACGCCTAGGAGTAGTCGGGTAAGAACTATGACTCCTATAGAGAAGAGGCTGGAACTGGTAGAAGGAAGATGAAGGTGCTCATACTTTTTGCAAAAGACAGTGGCAAGACAAGCATTATATTCCTTCAAGTGCCACTCCACACAGATAGTGACAGCTTGTATTGGGAACATCTCGACTCCTGATCATTGACCAGGACTCCAAAGGGCTACATGCTTAGAAACACAGGCCAAAGAGACAATCCATGCTCCCAGAACCCTGTAATTTAAATATCAGACAATGAAATAGCAGATGGAGAGAAAGTTACAGAATATGACAAGGCAGCAGGACCAGGGGACTGTCAGGTTGGGGATAGCACACCAGTGTGCTGCCAGTATTTGGCCAAAGGATGGATTTGAACAGCTACAAAACGGTGACTTGTTGACCTGTCTAAGGTGATGGAGGCCAGTGTTAACTTTTTCTTTCTAAAAGGGAGATGTGGCTAGTTGGAGGCAAGCAGGAACGGGACATGCAAAGACCTAGAGAAATATGCAGGCAGGACGGAGTTACATTACTTTTGTAGGTAGTGTCACCATTTAAGGTTTCCCAGAGCAAAAATCTCCCGGGACAGAATTTAGATTACTTCTCTCTCCCCCTTCCCTCTTCCCCTCACAGAAAAAAATAGGCAGGTGAAGTAAAAAAGAGTAAGCAAAATGACTTGCATAGAATATCACGTTTCTTCTGAATGTCCTACATAAACAATCTGAAACTGTTATATACAGCATCACCAAGAAGATACTGCACATTCATACCAGTTAGAGATCTGCAGGGTGGCCCTTTGGACTGCTGCTGCTGTGCACATGCAAGCACAATATTTCTGTTTCCTGCATTTGTGAGAACTGCTGTAGAAATCAGTCAGACCCTGGCTATCTTATGCCTACTTTCTTTTCAGGAGTTCCTGATGTGTTTGCTTTGATCCAGCTCCGAGGTAGCTGGAGTTTTGTCCATGTAATTTTAAGCAATCCTTTGTATAAGGAGTTATCTTATGTGGTAAAAGGCACTGATCACTGCAAAAAAAAAAACAAACCAAAACAACCAAAAACCGAAAAACAGAAAAACCCCAAACCAAAGCCAAACAACTCCTCTCTTCTTTCTTTCTTTCTACTAATTTCTTTTATTAAAAAAGGAGTCCATAATATAGATCACAAGAATAATTCTACTAGTTTAAAAAGCTCTTGAGAGTTTCCAATCTGTGAAAACAGAAAACAGTAGAAGCTGAGAAAACAAAGTACCATTATTGTCACTTACACATTATCACTTGTTTAAAAATGTGAAATATTTATGAAGTGCTTGCATTTGACAAGTTGTCAATTTTTTAGCTAATAATGTAAAAATTAACTTTGGAAGATGGAATTTTGTCTACAAGGCAATGGAAAATGGAAATTTTAGATTTATTGATAGAAAAAAATTAACCTTAATAGAGCCATTTGTGTGGCATTATTTCTTCTGTGACAGTTTTGAATTACTTTTCCCATATATCAAGAGAAATTCAGGATTACAGAAGATACTTTACAAACACAATACATATTAAAAATGAAACGTGTCCTTAAGTTGACTTTTCTCTACATCCAACAGTTTAAAGTTATTTAAATTGTTTCAAGTCATCAGAAGTTCTTTTTGTACATTTTGTACATCTTACCTTCCTTCCAAAACTTTCAAGGCTTGAATGTAATTAAATGACATTTGTTTGGCAAAGCTCTAGTTGGATTTTTGCTTTATGTATGTGGAGGGGGCAGTGTATGTTACGCTTTAGAAACGAAAACAAAGTGATCTTCTGTTGGCTGGAAATCCTTACATAATGTCATGCTTACAAGGTCTTGTAATGACAGGATGAGGAGTAATGGGTTTAAACTGGAATAGGGGAGATTTAAACTAGATGTTAGGAAGAAGTTCTTTACAGTGAGGGTGGTGAAACACTGGCACAGGTTGCCCAGGGAGGTTGTGGATGTTTCCTCCCTGGAGGTGTTCAAGGTCAGGTTGGACGAGGCTTTGAGTGACCTGTGCTAATGGGAGGTGTCCCTGCCTATGGCAGGGGTTTGGAACTAGATGGTCTTTGAGATCCTTTCCAATCTAAATCATGATTCTATGTATTAATGATTCTATGTATTAATCGAAAATTTATATGTATAAAAAAGTAGTTAAATTCTCTGGTCATAACTGTATTTTCTAGTACTAAAATTGTATTGTGGTAAAGAAGAAAAAAGTGGACATGAATGTCACTTAACATACACACCAGGTTTATAAAAACATAATACTCTTAATTTCATGCAAGCATTTTTCTAGAGGGGAGACAAAATAAACTTCTTAGGAAAATGGACATATTTAAATCTGACAAAAGCTCAGCTAGAGAGTCTTCTTAGGAGTAAAACTGTGCCCCAGTAAAATCACCATAGTATATGTAAATGAAGCAGGAATCTCATTAAATTGTTTTAGGTTACATCTATAAACTCTAATTCAGTTTTTAAAAAAGCAGATTAACTTGATTATGTCCATTTGTACCTCAAGTGCAAAAAGATAACAAAATTTTCATCAAGTACACAGAACTGGAGGTATTATAGAAAAATCAGTCAAATGTTGATACTTTGAAGACTAAACCTCACATTAAGCTAAATTTCACAAGTTACTCTGAGTATTCTGTGAATTAACTCCAAAATACAAACATTGAAATGTTTTAAAACCAAAGGTAAATAATTTAATTATGGATTTTTTATTTACATACAGTTCAGTTTCTGCAAAGTGATACATAAGCACAACAGAAAAAGATATTTTGAGGCTCTTGCTCTTCCCTTAAACTGTCTTTAAAATAAACAATGTTTTTCTTATGTTTTCACCAGAAGATAATATCAAGATATTTCAATCTTGGTTCTTAATTCTTTACTACTACTGGTGATTTTATCTCCGAAAATAATAATCTCAGTATCTTCAAACTTGCAATTTTTCTTTGTACCTTTTTCTTTCTATAAGTGTGCTGGTTTGAGGCTAATNTTCCTAGCTTTGTGGTTATTGTTTTCTAGTTGCTTTTGCTTCCATGCAAACTCTGTGTCCATCTGATGCACACGAAGTAGAAACATTAGGAGAGAACTTTGTGAACTCCCAGTACCCAGTCCACATCCAGGCTACTGGGAGAAGGTGAGCAGAAGCACTCTTCAGCACCTGTGCCACCTTTCCTTTTGCAGTACTACTTGCTTCTTCTTAACACTACCTTTGATGAATAATTAGTTCATCCTTCCAAATTGTTTCGGATTAAAAATTCAGGAGATGCTTTTGTGAGATTAAATTATGTGGATTTTTTTCAATATTCTTGACAGCCTAATCAGGATTTTAGGTAACCGAGCATAATGGGCACATTTTACTGTCTTCTAGCAGGAAAATGATAAAGATTACAGGATGAATGGAAGGCCCTGAGATTGAAGGATAGCAGGAATGATGGAGGAGAATGTTTTTGGGTCAACCTGCTATACACTTCAGACATTAAACCAAGCTGAGTCTAAAACATACATCTCCTTTCTAGCATGCTACATATACAGATATAATCAAGAAGGATTTTTCTATACAGTTGCATGATGTAAAAACTTGATGGCTGCTACAAAAATTCTTGGATTGCACTCAATCTCCATAAAAAAATAAACAAATCATAGGTGCTTCCTACATGCAGATTGGAAATACATGACAGGATATTTTCAAAGAGATTGTATGAAATTTTCAAGATATGGTTAGTATATACTATCAACCTTGATTTTCCCTGAAACAATATTTTCTTCAAACAAAGATAAGGAAAATTGCCTTTGTTCATAAAATATATATCTATATGTATATATAAAATATATATTAATATAATATATAAAATAATATATATTATATATAAAATAGTTTAAAATATATATATATACAGTTTAATATTATACTGGGGGGTGCAAAAATTCAGCAGCACATCCTTGTGCCTTTTAGTTCACAATGTATGGTCTGCATAGCAATTTTTAGATAATATGTACGATGTGAGATAAAGCTGACCTACTTCTATAAAATTCTAAAAAATGCTTTTCTATTCAATACTATACTTGTTGGGTACTGAAAAAGATAATGTAAACCAAACACCATCACCATGGTAATACATAGGTCAACTGTAATGAATATGAAGCTAATTGTTGTAATTTCATTGATTATAATAAAAATGACGTCCTGCAAGTCAGGATTTCCCTTGCTGGTAATAATAATATGAGTTAGAGAGCTTCTAGCCAATAACAAACTGCTAGGCACATTTTCCCAGTGAACCAGTTCTGCCTAATTAAACTTCATTGAGGAAGCTGCCAAACACTTTATCAACTAAAATCAAAACCAAGGCCACAAAAGAAAAAGAAAGTCAACTTACAAAGTGGGGATATATCTGTGTTGACATTTCCTCCTTTAGGATTCATCTTCTGAGCTTGATTTGCAGGAACAGGCTTATATGATTGACCTGTGGCTCTGTACATGGCTTGAACCCAGAGTATTCTATCTTGTTCATCATCACTGGCAAATATCACAGTATCACCTTCTTTAACGGCATTGAAAAACATTCGTCCACCCTGAAGACCTGAAGCAGGAAATGGGAAGGTAAACTTAATAAACACAAGTTACTTTTAAATCACTAACAATGTTTATCACATTATTGGATTTTCTCTATGTAAGTGAATGTGGAGTGGTGTTAAAACATTTTATAGTTATTTGTGACCTAGAAATATGATAAAATCTAGAGCTATAAAGATCAAATGGTAATATGTGGAAGTAACATAGATGTAGAACAAATACAGAATTCACAGCAGAAAATATCTCCTTAGTTCTATTTCCAGTTAAATTCCACTTTATCCATGTCCTGTGCTACTTTGCATTTCTCTAGCACATTCTCTTCCTTAGCATAATTTTATTAGCTGAAATTCCCTGTAAACTTTAACTCTTCTTGAACAGAGGCAGTTCAATGCCTCTTTATCAGTGTTGCTGCTCCTTCCTTGGTCCCTTTTTCTCATTTGAGTGTTTTGTTCTGAAAGTGCATAAACAGAACAGCACATAATGGTCAATGTGGCTTTGCAAGGGATATTTTTATGACAATATCGTTTTAGCTTTGCAAACACCTTCTGAGCATTGTTTGCCTTCTCAATTATTCTAAACATTGAGGCAACATTTCCATAGGTCAATCTTCAGTATTTTAGATGTCTCTAAATTCATAACCATCCACTGCATAGGAAGAAGAGAACTGTTTTTCTCTACATCCATAGCTTTGATTTCCCTCTGACATTTTAATACTAACTTTTACAGATTTTTCTAATATATTCATATTTATTTTTTATTCCTCTGAGTAATCCAAACCACAAAAATATTGCACTTAAAATTCTTGAAAAGTACCTGTGTGAGGAGCTGTATAATCCACAGTGTATCCTTCGAGTTGCATCAGTTCCTGAGGCTCAGATTTCTTTTCTCTGTAACTGCACATCGCAAATGTATATTGGCTAACCTAAACAAGAAAGGACTTATTTGCTGAATTCCACTCCAGAATTGTGTAACATCTGTACTATGGTTTAAATTAACTTTCAGTTCTGCTGAAGAAATAACACTATTTTTGACTAACAGAAATATTTATAGTGTAAAGCTTTGCATTCGTTCCCCTTTCTGCTAAAAGGAAGTGGAATTAAAAAAAAAAAAAACAAAACCAACCAAACAAAAAAGACCCCCATAAACACATCTCTCAGTACTTTCCTGAAATACAATGAATTTTTGGTTTTTGCTTTATGAAAAATTGAAGTGAAATAAATTAGGTTCTGGTAAGGAAAAATACTTGGTACTGACCAAACTGCTCAGCTTACTATGTGAAAAAAACCTCCTGCATTCCAAGAAGCTGGAAAGAAAGGACTTTTATGTATAAAAGTATTGTTTATGTAAGAAGTGTCAAAATTATCATGTAGCTGGAAAAACAAACACATGATCTGGCCAATTACAGTTAAAGATGATAAATAACAGAATCTGCAGTTCCATTTTATAGTCTAATTTCTGCATATTTTGTACCTGGTTCTATACCTATCTCCAGGTTGCTTGGTTCACTGGATATGGTACTGTGTAGGCTGAGCAGCTTGCAGCTGGCATGAATAACATCAAATGAAATTATAAAACTATAAGAAAGCAACAAGAAGAGAATCTGTTACCATGTGATTTAAAGCTTCTCAGACAGAGTAGAAAGTAATAAGGAGAGATGAGGAAAAAGGATAAAGAAAGGAATGTAAAAACTGGAAGAGAAAAAGCAGTCATTGAACAAAACTGAGACGTTCCCAGTCAAATTAAGAGCTAGAAATACTATCAAAAGAGATGAAAAGAAAGAGCTTGTGAACCTCTGAACACCTGAGACTTAAGGAAACAGAATATATATGGGCCTTTGAAACTCTTGTCTCCAAGGACTGGGGGATACCTGGCCTACTGACTTATTTTGAACTATAACATATCTTACATCTGTAAAGTTATGCAAAGATCTAAGGATACACAGTGAGCTTGCCTAATGGATGATGAGCTGTTTTTATCTCAGTTGCTGACTGTTCAGCTAACTGTTACCTACATTTACTGCTTTGGCTACAACTTCAGGAATGATCCTTTCTGAAGTAAAATTTTGCCTGCTGATTCCAGCTTCAATCATATATATTTGCTGGTGCTGTATCTTAACGCCATTCCACCTTCAATAGGACTTCAACTCCTATTGACTCTCTGTAAAAGATTTGGGTTTTTTGAAAATAAGAATAGAAGGTGTGATTATTATCTGCATAATGTTCTAAAACTATTTCCTTATTTTAAGTATTTGTTTTTTGAAACAGGATTATGCTCTGTGCTATGTGTATGCAGTTTATGATGACCGAACATCCTCCATCACAGCACATACAAGTACACCTAAGTTGGCTGCACCAAGGAGAGAGCACTAAAAATAAACAAGCACAAACCCCATTCTAGCCCATCACTTTTAAAAATTCAGATTTTCAGGCTAGAAGGAACTATGACAATCAGCCAGCCTGTCCTCCACCATGACATACATAACAGAATTTCACCTCACTGTTTGCACATTGAGCCCATAGTTTTGCTTTCATTTATAGTGTGCATTTTGGAAAATTACTATATTTTAGTGTAAAGTGTTAAAGTTATCTCTGGCTGGCAGGGCAGGGCTTGGCAGCTGGGGCCCAGCCAGCAGTAGGGCAGCAGAGGCACTGGGGCAGCCACAGCCATCAGACACCACGCCGGGCACAGGCCAAGGCTGTGCTGGGATATCACAGAATCACAGAAACATTCAGGTTGGAAAAGACCCTCAGGATCATCGAGTCCAACTGACAGCCCTACTCTACAAGGTTCACTCTAAATCATATCCCCAAGCACCACATCCAAATGAGTTTTGAGCACATCCAGGGTTGGTGACTCAGCCACCTCCCTGGGCACTGACCACTCTTCCTGCAAAAAATTCCAATGCCTGACCACTCTTCCTGTGAAAAAAAATGTTCCTAATATCCAGTCTAAACCTACCCAGTCACAGCTTGAGGCCATTCCGTCTAGTTCTATCACTACCTGTGGGAAGAGACCAGCATCAACCTCTCCACAATGTCCTTTCACATAGCTGTAGACAGCAATGAGGTCTCCCCTCAGCCTCCTCTCTTTCAAACTAACCACCCCCAGCTCCTTCAGTTGCTCCTCATAAGATTTATTGTCCAGGACCTTTGACAGCCTTGCTGCCCTCCTCTGCACTTGCTCCAGCACCTCCACATCTCTCTTGTACTGAGTGCCCAAAACTGAACACAATAGTCAAGGTGTGGCCTCACCAGAGCAGAGTACAAGGGGGCAGTCACCTCCCTACTCCTGCTAGACACAGAATTTCTAATACAAGCCAGGATGCCATTGGCTTTCTTTGCCACCTGGGCACACTGCTTGCTCATATTCAGCTGCTTGTCAATTAGAACCCCCAGGTCCCTTTCAGCTAGACAGTTTTCCAGTCACACTTTCCCAGGCCCATAGCATTGCTTGGGGTTGTTGTGACCTAAGTGCAGGATATGGCATTTGGCCTTAGAATAATAGAATCATACAATCAGCCAGGTTGGAAGAGACCCCCAAGATCATCTGGTCCAATCTATCACCCAGCCCTAGCCAATCAACTAGACCATGGCACTAAGTGCCTCACCCAGTCTTCTCTTGAACACCTCCAAGGATGGTGACTCCACCACCTCCCTGGGCAGCCCATTCCAATGGCAAATCACTTTCTCTGTGAAGAACTTCCTCCTAATATCCAGCCTACCTTGTTGAAGCTCATCCCATTAATGTTGGTCCATCGATCCAGCCTATCCAAGTCCCTCTGCAGAGTCTCCCTACCCTCATGATGATCAGTGCTGACACCTAACTTGGTGTCATCTGCAAGCTTACTGCTGACACATTCTATGTCTTCATCAAGGTCATCAGTAAAGATGTTAAACAGAAATGATCCCAACACTAAGCCCTGAGGAGCAGCACTTGTGACCAGCTGCCAGCTGCATTTAACTCCATTGACCACCACCCTTGCGTCTGTAGGTGGGCCCAGATCAGCAAGGCACACTGCTGGGCAGGGCTTTGGCGAGCTGGATACCTGTTCTGCTGTGGTATCATGGAGGCAGGGAATGATGGCCTTAGGAGGCTGGAATGGGATCCTGGGCAGGGTGAAGAGGCCCTGGGGTGCTGGGCAGGGAGAGTCAGAGTGGATGGTCCTCCCAGGGCAGTGACACCATGTCATATGCCCTGTCATGCCCCTATGCCATGCCATAAGGCTTTAGGCCTAGCAGCAATATGCAGGTGACTGCCACATTATTTTATTCCGTAAACCAGAATAATTTGGTTTTATTGCAGTGCCAGGTATTAAAAATTAATCTGTAGGCTCAGTTTGCAAGAATAAGAACATTTTCATGTCAACAACTCTGTATAACCACCATACAGACAAACAGCCATCAAAAAGGAAGCTAGAAGATATTAAGTGTAAAAATGCACAGAATGCCTATTTTTTTTTCCAGCCATCATATGTTTTTATAGATAAGAGTGTGGAAGCTGTGACCTATGCTTCTTTGTTAATTTTTAAACTTACCTCTGTAACAAAGTAGGTAGAAGTAACAAAGTAGAGATTATAATGCTATTGATTTTACTTTTTCAAACATTTCAAATGCTTTCTCTAATTTTAAAGGAACAAGTCATTAAAGGATCTTGAAGTCACAACTTCATATTCTTGTTGAAAATGAGACATTGAAAAATCTTCCCACCAAAGAAACAAAACATTCCAGAAAATATTGTTAGGAAAAAAAACCACACCTCAACAAAACAACAAAATATAGATCTTGCCTTGTTTATTTATGCTTGCAATCCTCTAAACCATTTTCCTTATGGTTATTGGTGGCTACTATCAGTTATTATACAATGGGCTACCCACACAAAATAAAAGTACACTTTTAAATATAGATCTATGACAAGGTTTAAGTGTATTGTTAGTAGTTAATGGACTTGTAGGTAGTTTTTCCTCAGAATTCAGCAAATTAGCATCAATACTTTATTGAATAATGGACACTCAAAAGTCAGGACTCTCTACAGCACATCCTCAGACAAAATTAGAATCAAGCTATCCTCTTAAATAGCAATTTTTGTCAGAAGAAAAGGCAATCTTCTTACTATAACTGCATTTACCTGAATAAAAAAAAAAAAAAATCCACAGGTCTGAGCATCTGGCTACTAGCTGCTCTACTTTGTAACAAACTGGAAAAACAACCTGCATGCATGACAGACAGATAGGCACAAAAATGTGGACATGACTTATGAGCAGTGTCACTAGGGGATGTCCCCATTGGGCAGAAAAGACCCTTTCTAATGTGCCAGGATGAACTGTTACTTCAAACCTGGAAGCCGACTCTGTGGTCCCTGCTACAGGGCATCACTGGGCAGCTCGCTGTGGGAGTTTGGCAGCAAGAATTAGCCTGCATGGTTGGCATGTTTAGAAAAAAAAAATCCATGAAACAAATGACTGCCTTTTCAAACAACAGAGCAGATGAAATTAAAATGACAGAAATGAATCTGCATTCAGATTACTGGAGGAAGACATTACCAGACAGTAAATGAAGTAAAGCACAGCATGTCCAGCTGAGGCATTTTACCAAACCCAGTGTGTCCTGTATTTTTCCAGTTTGAAATAATTGTTTGGAGAAGTGATTTAATTATAAAATGAAGAGGTTAAAATTTTCAGACACTAAACTTCCTGTAACATTGACCTGCTCTCTCAGAAAACACCACCAACTTCTAATACACATAGCAGTAACAAAGGTGCATGCCACACACATCACATTCCTGAAAAGTCAACATTATTCATCTAATTTCACACCTGAGCTAACTTTCCAAAGCAAGTGTAAATCATACTGATAGCCTTTATCTTAGAACTGATTTTCATGGCCTTAATATTTTACAAATGTAAGTTAAAAGGCTATAGAGGATGACTCCTCAATATGTCAATAATAAATCAATAGAACAGACTGCTATGCATTACTGAATGCTTATTCACACATACTGACTTGAGCTTACCATCAGTACATGTATCACGAGTGGACTACATAAATAAATCAAAGCTGTTTGGACAGGAAATACTGATTTAGGGTGATAATTTTTACATACCCTTCTTAAACTGAAAGGTACTTTAAAATGAGATGTGTTAATGTCATCGTATTTGGAAAATTGGTGTAATATTCTCCTCCATTATTTTAATGTCAGTACAGAAAGCAGAAGAAAGTTAATTTTATCTTGGCTGAAATAAACTGGTCTCCCAGATGACTCCATATCATACACACACAGAAAGAAGAAAGACTATATCACTTAGTGTGCACATATTAAAACTCGGATGATACCTCTAGCTTAGAAAAAGAGAAAAAGATATTTATTTTTCTCTTTTTTTTTTTGTTTGTTTGTGGTTTGTTTTTTTTTAAAGGGGAGATATAAATTAGAAGCATTAAATGAAAGCAAGATTCTAATTATTTTTTTCTGCAAGTTTACATTATTTCCCCTTTACATCCACGTCTTAATAGCTATCTTCCCAACCTTACAAATCTTTAAGAAAGTCACAGAAAAGTCCTCTTTTTTTTTACAGCAGACCTTGGTAAAATCAGAACCCAAATGAATTCAGTACACTATCCAGATTATCCTGTCTTAACTTATAACCATTACTCACTGATTATCAACACGCAAGCCAGCTCCCATTGAAGTCTGGGAGAATACTGTGGCAAGGCTATTATGCAAATACTCTCAGCATTTAACTTTACTTTATTAAAGATCTTGTTAAGGATTATGTTTTTCTACATCCTTACAATTTTCATCATTTAAGAGTAGGAGGAGACCAGAGGAATGTGACTGACAGAGTGGCACAGAAAAGAATCAAGCTTTCTGTAAAGTAGTTTTAGAAGCCGTCCTTCTTAAAAGAGCCTCATTACCAGGCTTCATCCTTTGTATGACTCTTATGGAGGCTCACAGTTTAACTGTTTGCAGTCAACAAAACAAAGGACACAAAAAAATAATATTCTCTGAACTGACTAAGAAGAATAGCAAATTTGTAACTACAATCTGAAGATGAAAAGAAACAGAAAATAATAATTTTTTTCCCAAAGACACAGAAGTCATTAATCTTTCAGTTTTGGCCACTCAAAATCTACTATTCTATTCCTATTTTATCAATCTCATGTTATTGTCACCATTCACTAGCATGAACAAAAAGTTACAAAATATGAGCCCAGTAGATCAGGCCATTTTTGTGGGAAAGAACAACTGCTACACTGTATTTTCTGTAACAACTACACAATTGTACCTAATTTTCAAGGAAGAACAAAAATTAGCATTATTTTAAAAATATTTATGAAAAAGTTCTTAATAGTAGCTGTTGCCTTAATTTCAAAGGCAGGAAATCTTTGTTTGGCTAGAATAAATGAAACAGTAAGTACAATCCGCTTTGTGAAACATGATTTTAAACTGAGTGCTGCTAGAAAGCAGTCAGCACAAAGTTTCAAGGTTACAGTTTCACTTAGATATTTCTAGGTTTCAGTTTCACCATTGCTCAGTGTAGAGACTCATTTATATGTATGTAAAACTCACTATAAAACTCACTTCTGTTTACTACATACATATATTTTAAAAAGCTATCCTGGATGTCTCTATACTACAAGGCTGGAGCAGTGCTGCATATATTGCCTGAAGACACTGATTTACTGATGGCTCCAGAAATCATGTAAAAGAAAGTTGCTACTCCAAGACTACCTTTTAAAGAAATTTCATGGCAGACTACTAACCTGAACAAGAACAAAGTAGCGTTTTTTCCACCGCTTCCAAACCTTCTGTCCTAGAGCATACAAATATCTGTAAAGGAAATAACAAAGGCAATATTTTTCCATTAATAAGAAGCATAATACTAGGAGGACCCAATATAAATGACTGCATACATTTTCTCTACCTACTGAGCTGCTTCTTCAGTACTGTTACAGGTAAGAAACGTTTCTTTCTTCTAGTTACTCAGACCATAAAAATGCAAAAATATATTCCTTTTCTCTCCAAATAAAATAAAAAAATAGGAGCAAAAGACCTCATGTTTGAAAAGACTAACCCAGGTATCACATATTTCACCAATTGCATTAGAAGATATAAAAAATAACTTCAAGCAGAACATTTTTATTATACAAAAATATTAACATTAAAGTCTCCAATACTTTTTTTTTTCCTTTTCCATTTGGTTTCCATAGATTTGCTAGTGTTTCTGTAGTGTGTGAGAAGTCGGCCACAGTGTCAGCCTGAGAAAATGCTCAACTAAAAGAAATGTTAGCAGACGTGCAAGATTATTTTTTTCCCCCACAGTAAACTAGAATCTATTTTCCTGAGCAGAAACACTTCACTATAAAGACTCTCAGATTACAAAAAACTACTTGTCACCTTGACAATTTCCAGGTTTTGAATCAGACAATGTAATCAGGAGCATCAAATAGTGAGATGACAAAGCCACAGACGTTCATACCGCTTGGTGGTAGAGGAAGCACCCTCATTACCCAAGAAGTTACAGAATGTTTTACGGTGTTACAGTGACACTTTTTTTTTTTTCTGTAAGTGTGGTTATGTTGCACAAAGACAGCAAGAAGAAAAGGATGAGCTGAGGGATTGCAAGCAACAAGCAGAAGTGGTAAGGATCTCCCTCTTAAAACTTGACAGGAGAGCAAAATATTACCTATAAGACGTCCCTTCTGGCTAGACAGCTTGTATCAAGGTCATCTAGTACTAGTAGGTGAGTCAATGACAGAACGAAGATCTAAATTGTATAGACCAATGAAAGTTGTATGGCCTTCACAAAGCACTCTCCAGAGGATGCTGGCACATATATTATGGGGATGTTGTAACAACAGATCAAAGATGGTAGATGAGATCATAGATAGATGGACAGGGGCCTTCGTGGTAGGAGGACAGTGTTTACCGTCTTCAATGTTCTGATGACTTCTGGGACTTTATAGCCTATTTGTTGACGTAATTGCCTGGTTTTTTTGTTGTTGTTTTGTTTTTTGGTTTTTTTTTTTGTTTTTTAACTCAGTTGAAAAACAGAGCAATGAACCAGCATCCTATGTGAAACAGGCAAACAATATAGAGGCAATATTTTTTTTCACCTATCTTGTGTATATATTCAAGTACATCCCTTCCCATTTCAGGATTCACAAAGGACATATATTTTTTTTCTAATATGAATGTTAGAAAATGCTTATTAATTGTGGTGCTTTATTGGATGATGTAGCAGCTCCTTCCTTACTATGACACCAATACCTCACCCTTCATCAGTTTGTACTACTGCCCTGTGCTGTGCTCTGCCTGGCTTCCTTACACTGCTCTTTATTTGCATGGAAGGACCATCAGCTTTGTGTACTCAATTACCCATTGATGGAGCTTTCACTGCTGTGCTTTTTAGCTTCTCAAATCAGTTATTATTATAATCTCAATAAAAAGAAAGAAGTAAGGGTTATGTCAGAAAGAATATTTTTAAAAGGGCCTACTGGAAACTTTATAATGTTTTGTAACTAAGGAAGTGTTTACCTCACAGACTGATAGGCACATATTCCCCCACTGCTCAGCTTTTCATGTTTCCAAAGAGTCAGGTATACACCTCTAAATCAGGTTATTCACTTTCCCCAAACCATACCTCATTGCTATTGCCCCATTAGTCTCTAGTACTGCCATAGGGTGGAGGAGGAACGACTCATGAATTTTACTCTGCCTTTAATAGTAATAGCCATGATGGAGAACAGTAAAATGAGCAGACTGGACCCTCATAATCTCCAGCTCACAGAGCTGCAGCCTGCTATTTCTCCTCCGATATGTGTATCTGTATTCATCTACAAGCACTGCTCCCTCTCTCCATCCAAATTAATGTGCACAAAATGTATAGAGAATCATCAGCAACAAGAAACACGTAACAGCCATTCCTTCAAATACTGTACCATTCTTTAGGTAAATATTCTGTGCAATACAAAGAGGAAACTGATAGTTGGAAGTAGCTAATTCCATCTTTCTAAAAATTAACCAAACCATTTGCTGCAAGTTTTCTCACTCTAACTTGGGTTCCAGATTTGGGATAATTATTACAGTTCAGCTGCATACTGAGAAGGAAGATACTGAAATTGTTCTTCTGTAGCAGAGCACTGAAATAGTAATCAATTATTACTAATTAGATATATTTTTACTTTTTGTTAAAGCCACATTTTATTAGGGTGTTTAATTAGACTACTGACAGGAAGTCATGTAAGATTTGTTTTCTGATGTCCATGGAAACAGGTATAGATGGCAGACTTTCATTACGTAAAAATACACAAATATACTGAAGATATGTGTACATAAAGTCAATATCTGTACATGTGCACATTAGAAAGCACATTTATGGTTAGTATGTATATGGTTGGTTGCTTTCTTCAGTCCTTTTATACTACATAATTTCCAGTAACTTAAGACTAATATGCCTGCTATTATGCAGCACATTGAAAATAGCACTTAATGAATCAACATGTTTGATCAGCACCCTAAGTGCTCAATGTAAGGATTTTCTAACACACTTTTGTTTTATGAAAACACAGCCAAAAGCACAAGCAATGCAATCACTTTTCTAAGACTTCTGCTCTTAAAAAACCATTTCTACAATTTAATTTCTTAAATAGTATTTGATACTGCTTTCAATCTCTTCACTCAGTCCCAAATTAAAGAGTAAAAATCCATTTTTATGAAGTCACAGATTTACCTGATGATATTTCACGGTGCTTACGCTATGGCAGAAAAAGAAACATTTTATATTTAAAGTTCGCTTTCCTGGGAAACAAATAAAAATATAGGAAATAACATTTCCACTACAAAATACAGAAACACCTGGATAAAAATGTGTTATGTGTGTTTTAATCTCTGTCAGCATCATTTTTTCATCAAAAAATAGAACTGAACAACCATTTTCTTTAAAAAATCTGAGCATTACTACTCTAAATATATAGAGGTTGAGTATTTTTCAAAGCATGTATGGTTTCATGTAAAACCATATTGCTAAATATTACAGTTCAGTTTCCGTTACGTGCTGGCATACACAGAAGAGAAGATGGTAGCTCTAAGTCCATGCTGCAAGAGTGTAGGGTTTTACTTTTTGATGAAAAAATCAGCACTAATGAATAGCTGAAAAACACAATTGAGTGTGGAATACCGGAGCTATTCACTGCTGGAGAAATAAGAAAGGATTTACTACCTCTACAGAGATCATTTTTAGACTGCCCTTTTTATTCTAAGGAATGAAGCAATCTATCTACATCCTGAATGATAAATTCCCTACTTGTAAAAGGCTTCATTTATCACAAACAATGAAAAAAAATATAGAAAGAAAAATCAATACATGTAGCAGTTTAGTCCAGCAAAGGCCTTTCTTAAAGAGAAACCTCAGTCAAGGTTGAAAGAGCAATTAATGCAGTCTCAAAAATCTGGGCCACTCTGATAGAGTTCGGTTAACATGTGGCAGAAGTAATCATCCACTTGTGAAAATGATTTTCAGTTCATTCTCAAACACCTTTCAGACACTCATGATCCCATTTAACTGACAACAATACAGGCTATCTGTGGGCATCATTGCATTTGCTTCGAGAGCCAATGGGGACCAACTGCCCACAGGCACTTTCAGTCATCCCTGGGTGCTTGCATAAAAGGAATCTTCCTTGCACTGCATTCCTTCTTTTATTTAACCCCGCAAGATTAAGCCACTTTTTTGTCTTCAGTTGAGGATGAGAGAGAAAACTGATTCAAGACAACAATATGACCTAGGTCATAAGAAACCTAGCTGTAAACATTCTTGGATTCATTTTAGTGCTTTCTGTGCTCTTGAGAAAGAGAACTAAATAAGCCTTCAACAGATGGAGTGAAAAAAAAAAAATCAGCCTAAACATCTACTGTAATTATGCATGCTAAGGATAAAGAAACGCTGAAGAATGTCAAGTAATGCAAACACCACAGCCACTGAAAACTGGTGCAAGATACTCAGAATATGAATAGGAAAACATACGAGTTTTTTCTTCCCCTTAGACAACTTTTCACTTACAGTATTAATGGTTATTGGTATGCTGAAAGGTCAGATATCCCTAGATTCTATAACAGTGGTATCTTATGGCACTATAGAGCGCTTCAACATTTGTGAATATGCATGCCACTACATAGGAAACCCATGAAGTAACTGCAATGGCAACTCGAGAATTATTAATCCAATGTATGTCATATAATGAAACCTACTTGGTATGCAAAGTGGGAGTGTTTGTCAAGACAGAAAAACATCCTTTAGCCTTGAGAGAATTCCAAGCAACAAAAGAATCCTTCAGATGCAACATGAATACAGAAAGTGCTCTGATTCCAATGTAATCTAATTGTAATGCAAACAGGTAATCCATCACAACTGTGAAACAGCCGCTGCTGTGGAGCAGACATCCACTCTCTGTGCTTTTCAATGCAGCTTACTTTGAACTAGATCTAGTCTGAACCCATAGACCAAATAGCTACCAAAGGTTGCAGTATATACGTGGGTGCATTCCTGGAACTCACATCTTGGTTTAATTTCATCTAAAAGGATAACAATCTGTGAAGATAAACTGTTCAGTAGAGTGAAACAAAGCACTGTAAGCAGGAACAACTAAGAGATTGGCTTCAAAAGTGAAAATCTGAACTGAAATGCTAATGATGTAGTAGAAAAAGTTTCAATTGCATTGACTTCCCTTTAGCATCATGTCTGTCTGTGGAAGCTGTTCTTCACATTGCCAGACCTCAAATCCACTCAGAAGCATTTGAGCAACCAGAAGCATCCAGGCATCCAGTCTGGACATCTCTCCATATCAGTGCAAGCATTTGACACTGCAGTTAGAAAAACTGGTGATCCTTTTCCTCAGGGAGGCAGTGATGTTATTTGTGATCTAGAAAACCTAAAGGGTTGAGGACTTGTAATATGAAAAATATGCTTTGCTTTCTAGGTCATACACTCCCACTGATGGAATCTGTCAAAAGACCCTGCTCACTATCACACTGGTATGAAACAGATCCATTAAATAAGCTGCCAATTGAGGCAATCTCAGTTCTGGAATTTCACTGTTGAATATAGACCACCTCCAGGAAGAGTGCTATGATGGAGCCTAGTAAGAGCAGCGAACTCTTCTAGGAATGATACTCAGCTTTGCCTATTTCTGGGTGGCTACATGTATCTTTTCACTTTCCAGAAAGCTATTCTTGAACTTTAATTTCATAAAGAATGCAGACTTCAGCAGAGCTAATTTTGTACTTTTTGGACAATCAAACATATAAGAATAAGATGCATACAATTGCATCCTAAAGATTGTCAGTTTTAAGTATTCTTGTAACATACATTGTCGTCATCATCACTAATAAGTACTTTAAAGTTCTTATGAATCAGCATGAGAAGGTACATCTGGTCTAGCAAAGGCATGAGCAAATATGTTACACCTAGTATCCTTATTTGAGATTTGAAACTATTAACAGATGGATTTTTTTTAATAAATTAAACCATTATTTTAAAACATCACAAAGTTTTGAAACAACTCAGTTTAACAAGTCCTAACTTACCTATAATTATTTGCTTAATACGAATGTTGCTTGACACTTCAGTAATGCTTTATAAACTTCAGTTAATTGCTCCTCACAACATGCCCAGTGAGGGAAGTTAGCATTATTATATTAGCTTCTGTGGAAGAGAAACCAAAGCAAAGCAAGAACTGTTCAGAACCTGAGCTCCTAGCACAGCAGAAGAAACATTCAGGAAAGCCTCATACCAGCCCGTATCTTCCAGATACTGAATTTCAGAAGCCTGTAAAGATGTTCAGCCTTATCAATCCATGTGTCAAAACATGCAAATTGTTAACAAATTAGAAAAAAAACAAAAACCAAAACCCAAAACAACCACAACAACCCACAACAAAACCAAAACCACAAAAAATTCCAAAGGAAAATATCAAATTAAAAACATTTATCTTTGCAACTCCATTATGCCACTTTCTGTGACTGTATTTCCTGTACTTTGTATGGATCCAGTTGTAAAGTCTTAGGGCCACATTTCACCTTCAGAGTCTTGCAAATTACCCTTTGGAAATGTCATTCTGTCTCCACTGGCTATAGCAGATCCCTACAGTGCCAAGATTTCAAACTTAGGCATTGCACTTAGTTGCCTGAAAACAGGTGAAATGAAGGAGGCCTGCTCTACCTAGGCATCATGAAAAGACATCTGCAGAAAATATGTATTATTGGGTTTTGTCTGGCAAAAGTACTCATTCTAAAGTACAATTCATAATAATACACACCAGTTTTTTCTTTTCAAGTCAGTGCTATGAGGTAAAACTTCTGTGGTTGCAGTGACTGGGCTTAGCCAATAATGAACACAGACTATGCTGACTGTAAGGATTCCAAAATGCATGGCACACTTTGTAGAAAAAAAAAATTATTACTACAGAGCAGTCCAGGATGAAAAGTGATAGAGTGCAACTTAAGCAACAGTGGGGAAAATGCAGTTACCTTCTTGGCATTCATACCCAATCTTTGAAACAGCAGTCACTCCCTATGTTGCAGAAAATAAAAAAAGCTTTTTATTGAGAACTATGTTATTTTCTTCTGGATTAAAATTTTGATACCACATACTCTCATACATTGGAAAATTCCCTTTTAATGTACAAGACTTGATGTAAACACTGGAATCAACAATTGCCACCTTTCTCTCCAACATACAATGGCAGAATAACACATGGTGGTGCCTATGTCAGAGGTGCAGATTGTCTCCACTGCATCTCTAGCACCCCTAAGGAATACAGGAACAGTGCCAAACATTAATTTCCATTCTCACATAGCAGTGCAACTGTTAAGGCTTGTTTCCATGAACTCAAATTAGTTACATTTCATTGTGCATTCCAGGCATTCCTGGACAGGTTTGTGAAAGAGAAATTGAATTGCATTGAATGTTAGTACATGCAAAGAACCCTATCTGGCTCAGAAAGTCTTTGCTTCGCAGACAACTGGATTCTGAAAGAGTTCTGAGACTACTCTTAGAAATTCTCTGTCATCTGCTGCTGGCCACAGTGGGAGACATGATACTGGATGAACATTTGGTTAAACACAATAGAGCTAATTTAACATTCCAGTAGAGACACACCACCTTGGAAAACCTACCAGTGCAGAATGTTAACTGTAGGTGATCCTTTCATAAAAAGTTAAGTAATTTTTTTTTTTTTTAAATTTTTATACTCTTGGTCATCTTTTGACAATACAGGATTGAGAATGAGGAAGAAAGTTTTGACAGAACGACCCAGTCAATCAGTTCTCTCTTAAGAAACTTTCCTATACAGAATATGTGTAAAATTTTAAAGATACCAAAGAAACAAAGACTTCTGACTCCTTGTCACTTCAGCACTCTACATAGAATTGTTTTGGTTGGAAAAGACCTCTAAGATCATTGAGTCTGTTCACCTGACACCACCATGGCCATTAAACTATGTCCCAAAATCCCAAGTCTACATGGTTTGAAGAAACTTTCCTCTGTGAAAGACTGTAGAGAAATGGCCACAAGAGCATTTTCAGGCCTGTACCTTGTTTCCCACAGGATGTGGAGACAATCGCCAGAATTTTGACCTACACTCATTCTATTACTGTATTTACAAGTTTATCTAGAAATGGTGTCTGTATTCGTTGTTAATGCATTTTTGTTTAAATTAATTTCTAATTTTTTTCAACGCTTTTAAACTTTCAAAATCTACACCTAGTTGAACAGTTGCACACCCACAACTAGAAGCAGCTCTTTTGATTTGCACTGAAACTGCTACCTACTAGTATTATTTAGTGATTGTCTGGTGGCACTGGAAGAGACAGCTTCCAGTGTACAATAATCTCTATCAGAACCATTCATGTGATTGGTTGTTTATGCATGGAAATGCCATGCAGAAGCAAACAATATAAAACTGAATTGTGATGGAGTTATCCTAGGAAACAATAGAAATGCATCACTGAGAGATGCATTCCCTCTGAGAAATTTACTTTATCATAGAATCATTTAGTCTGGAAAAGACTTTTAAGATCATCAGATCCAACCACTAACCTAGCACTGCCAAGTCCACCACTGTCCATGGCCCTAGGTGTCACATTTACACATATTACTGAATGATGTGGGTGATAGGGTAATAGAGGATGTAGAGATGGTAGAGTTGCTGAATGCCTTCTTTCCTTCAGTCTTTACTCCTAAGACCAGCCCCCTCAGGAACACCAGCCTCTGGATGCAAGGAAGTAGAACATGAGGGAGGAAGTCAGGCTACTAGCCAGTCAGGACCAGGTTAGAGATCAGTTGTACCAACTGAAAACACACAAATTGATGGGCTCCGATTGGGTGCATCCACATGTGCTGAGAAAGCTGGCTGATACTGTTCCTGAGCCTCTCTCCATCATTTTTGAAAAGTCGTGGAGAACAGGAGAGGTGCCTGATGACTGGAAGAAAGCCAACGTCACTCCAGTCTTCAGAAAAGGCAAGAAGGAAGAGTCAGGCAACTACAGACCATTCAGCCTCACCTCCATCCCTGCAAAGGTGATGGAGCAGCTCATTTGGAGGTCACCTCTAACCACATGGAAGAAAAGAAGGTTATCAGGAGTAGCCTACATGGATTTACCAAGATGAGATCTTGCTTGACTAACCTGATAGCCTTCTACAAAACCATAACCAAGTGAATAGATGAAGGAAGAGCTGTGGATGTCATACACCTTGACTTCAGCAAGGCTTTATGATAGTGTCTCCCATAACCTCCTCAGAGAAAAGCTCAGGAAATATGGCATAGATGGCTGGTATGTGTGGTGGATTGAAAACTGGCTCGACAACAGAGTTCAGAGGATTGCGATAGGTGGCATAGAGTCAACACAGAGGCCTGTGGCCAGGCGTTCCCCAGGGATCAGTACTGAGTCCAGTTTTATTCAATATCTTTATTAAGGACCTGGATGAGGGCATTGAGTGTACCTACAGCAAGTTTGCTGATGATACAAAACCAGGAGAGTGGCTAACAGCCCATCAGGCTGTGCTGCTATCCAATGAGATCTGGACAAGCTGGAGTGCTGGACGAAGGCTAACTACACGAAGTTCAATAAGGACAAGTGCAGGGTCCTGCATCTGGGGAGGAATAACAACAGGCACCAGTATAGGCTAGGCATTGCCCTGCTGGAAAGCAGTTCTGTAGAGAAAGACCTTGGAGTCCCAGTGAAAAGCAAGCTCTGCATGGGCCAGCAATGTGCCTTTATGGCCAAGAGGGCCGCTCCTGGGGCGCATCAAGAAGTGTGGCCAGCAAGTCTACAGAGGCTCTTCTCTCCCTCTACTCTGCCGTGGTAAGACTATACCTGGAATACTATGTCCAGTTTTGGGCTCCCCAGTTCAAGAGAGACAGGGATCTGCTGAAGAGAGTCCAACAGAGAGCCATGAGGATGATTAGGGGACTTGAGCATTTCCCCTACTGAGAGACCTGGGTCTGTTTAATCTTGAGGAAAGGAGACTGAGAGGGAATCTGATCAATGTCTATAAATATCTGAGGGGTGGGTGTCAAGCAGAGGGGGCCAATCTCTTTTCAGTAGTGTGGATTAATAAGACAAGGAACAATGGATACAAATTTGAACATAGATTTCACCTCAACATGCAGAAAAACTTCTTTACAGTGAGGGTGACAGAGCACTGGAACAGGCTGTGGTGGTATGGGTGAGGGCAGGGTTTATATTTTCAAAATTAATATATTTTATTAATCTTGATACCCAGGAATATTGCCACAATACTTAATTTTTAATAATAGGTTCTTTGCACAGTCATGAAAAATATTACACAGATGAAAAAAAACAGAGGCAATCTGGAACACTTAAAAAAATAACTAGCAATAATACAAACACTAAACTATTAGAACTGGAAAAGATGTTCTTGTGGTCAATTATACTGCTTGCTCACTAGAGAGACTTGAGAGGCTTCTTTCTGCTTAAGGCAGAACACACTTAGAACTAGTTACAAAGAGGTTTTTGAATATTTACTCACAAAATATTACCTCCAGATTCCTGGGGCTAAATTATAGTTTCCAGACAGTACCCAAACATTTGAAGGGAGTTCTGTCGGTGTCTTTTTAGACATTGAGGCTTCTGGATCTTCCCAAGCTCTAACAGGGTGCTGGGTGAGAGGCAGATGATCTCTGACCTGATCCTGGTTTCTCTTGGAAAGCTCTGTGTCTTTTCCAGGGCTCCCAGTCTCAGCAGAAGGCTTGCAAATGTGCAGACTCAGCACAATATCATGCTGGCTAAGCTAGTGTATTGCGGGAAAGCACTCAATGCCCATTCCCTGGTAAACTGCGGCAAGGTAGTTCAATAACAAGCATCAGGACTTGTTATTATGCAGCAGGCAGAACATGGCAGGTACAATGGCAGACAGCAATGATGCAGAAGCAGAGAGCATGGCTGAGCACATCTCCTTTTATCAATTCAGCCCGAGACTAAAGGCTCTTTGGTCACAGAGCTTAGCCAATCAGAATGGCAGTTTGCCAAATTTGACCATATTAGGTGACCTCGGGCTTGCTTTTACCCTTTCAGGGCAGAACACAAACAAGTATATAAACATGTGAGGGTACTCTGTTTACAACTTTGGAAGAGATATGGTGGCACCAGGCCTTTGTTCTCCTTTCTCGCATTTGCCTCCCCTAAAAGCAGGAGGAGGAAGAACAGAAAACATGTCTGGACAAGCCTGGACACGTTTAAGCCTATTTTGGCCTTCCACAACACAGGTTGTTCAGAGAGATTATGTAGTCTCCTTCTCTGGAGGCTTTCAAAATCTGTTTGGATGCATTTCTGTGTGGACTACCTTAAGTGATCCTGCTTTTGGCAGGGGGTCTGGACTTGATCTCTAGAGGTCCCTTCCAACCTCTAACATTCCATGATTCTGTGATCTTTTAAACACCTCCAGGGATGGTGACTCAGTCACTTTGCTGGGCAGCCTGTTCTTATGTTTAACAACCCTTTCAGTGAAAAGCTTTTACCTAATATCCAATAACATCCTTTAGCATCCCTTTACAGAATTCGAGATTTCTCAAAGTATTAAAATAGGAAAAAAATAATTAGGAAAATACATTTGTAAAGAAATGTTAATATCTTTAAAATGGTTTTGGTTTGGGTGGTGGTTAGACAAAACCATGGAAGTGATATACATGAAAGATACAAGGCTATAACACAATGCCAGCATAGATTAGCTCTTTGCCTAAAGTCCTTTACTGTTAGAAATACATAAAGATAAAAAAACATTCAAATGCTCTGTCCTTACACTAGAGTTATTAAACTGGAGTGGATTCACATTAGGAGTTGTAGAAGCAGCACTTTGGGAATATAGAATTTCCCACCTGTGAGTAAACATCAAAGCCATCAACTGAGGTCAATCCATTCCTGCTACGCAGAATTGCTCTGAAAAGCAACTGTCTCCCCAAAATAGGAATATTAATGTGCTATCCAATTGTAAAACTGCTGCTATGGAAAACCAACATAGTTTTTAATATTTAAGAAAATATGAGTAGTAACACAGATGAATTGGATGAGGGGTTTCTCCTCATGAAGTTTTAGATTTTTATTTTTTTTAAAGTAGCATTTATTTGTATGTAATACAAAGGGTAAAACGCCTTTTATGACCATTTTGTTGATCAATTTAAACAGAACAAAAACTACAATTGATCTTTTTCATTATTCACTGAGTATTGTTCAAATCTGAGATTGAGATGTTTTAGTTTCTTTCTCCAAGCAGAACTTTATCTTGTGTTTGTGTATATACACACACACACGCATATATATATACACACATACATGTAAAAAAATTCATGAAACAATATAAAAAACCAAAAGTATGATTCACTTAGCTGCATTACAACCACATTCCCATCTTCTCCCTTAATTTAACCATGCTGCCCTCCTGTGGATGTCAGGATATGTATAATGCAACACCTCAGAATAAGAAAATCTACTTCAAATTGGTCTCTGCTACCTGTTTGTGCCAGACTTAGAAGAAAATGCCACTGTGTAACCACAAAAAAAAGTGGTTAAATTAAACTTCAGAGCGAGGACTGTGAAATTTATATTTGAAACAGTTTAAAAATGAATATTTAAAATAAGCAGAATGTCCTATCACTCCAGAAACCAAGTATATATGGAAACACAGTCATACATACTAATGATGCATTTATTCTCAAATTAGGATGAGAACATTCATTGCATAATGACGACTTACTTCATCTGCTGAATTGCCAACACAGTCGAACACATACATTATAAAGATTATCCAACAACTCAAAAAGCATGGAAATCAGTACCTGGTAAAAAGTGCCAATTGATGGAATGGTAATATTTTTCCTGGTACAGAGATATATCTTGTGGAATTATTGAGTCAAAAATATGATTTGACTTGATATTGAGTAAAAGGAAAAAAAAAAAAAAAAAAAAAGGTTTGCAACAGAAGAATCTAAAATTAAGGAGCTGTATAATCGACTATTCAAAGAAATTATCTCATGCAGGGAAAAAAAACTGATCAATTACATTTCCATAATGTCTCTCTTCTAATAAGCTCTGCTACTATTTAACTGGAAATTTATTATTATGTGCCATTACAGCTAAAACATAATTTGAACATATCTATAGTTTGTTAAATTGTTGGCTTAAATCAGGTCAGTATGGCACAGAAATCAAACCCACCACAGCACGATAGCCAGAGTGACACAATGAGGCTAGTTTTCATCAAATTAAATTTGTAAATTTTGAAATATGATGCTTAAATTTTAATAATAAAGAATGCTTAAAAGTATACTGATCTTTCTGAAGAAAGACTAAAGTTTCTAAAAGCTATAAAAGGCAGAGTCACACATTCTGATTCTAAAACATGTTAAAAGTAAACACTTTTTCTTTAGAATTTTTTTCTCTAACTCTGAAATAAACATGAAAGCTGATATGTTAGCTTTTAAATCAAGCCACTCTCTGCAAAATATCATCTATATTGTTGAAAAGACCATGAAATGAGTAAAAAGTGTCAGGAAAGTGAAAAACTGTAAGAAAATAATTTGGACAAGACATTTAGCATAGTTACATCCTATTTTGTGCCAATAAGGGAAGTTGCTAACACACCATATCAATAAATAACAATTGACCTAAGTAGTGGGGCTAATTAAATGAAATAATTAAATGCTTCTCAATATACAATAAAAATATTTGGCTGAAAGTGTTCCATAATGTTGGCTTTTAGTTTCCCTAATATCTGCTTTTCTGCTGAGTTTTAATCAGTGCATCTATATGCATAAAAGATAGATAGTGTCCAGATGTTAATGTGTTGCTGGCAGGAATCAGGTGTTCAATTGGAATTTATTGAGTGTGCAAGGAAAAAAAAAAAACAAAAACAAAGTCTGCCATTAATATATCAGGTTCAATTAAAAATTAATGTAGCACTTGTGATTGAATTGAACACTTACATTCTATAATGGCAATAAAATTTTACATGACAAGATTATTAATACAGTATTAATCTAGAAGTCACTGTTATTTTCTGTTTGAAAATAGATCCTTTGCTTCTCAATACACAAAAGAACTGCAAAGCTGCATTTAAAGAAATTGTTGGTTCCTCTGACTTTTTTTTTTTTTTTAATATATACTGAATGAAAGACATGCAACTGTAACACTTTTGGAGATGTTAGTCTAGCACACATTCTCAGCTACTGGCAATATTTCTTATATTTAATACCAGGCCCAGTTGTGTTGCTTGTATAACAACTCCAATTTTCCCTGAATGCATTAACTACTCAGAATGTGTTTCTGAATGGCTTGACTGAAAAACCCATAAAACGACATCTCATGCCCATGTAATGTGGCATCAGTTCCTAGTCTATGGCCCTTAACATCAAATGACTCATTCTGTAGTTTATGTATTCAGACTCTTACTCCAGCTTGCCTTTCAAAGCTAAGACTTACAGACAGACAAGCAAGGGCTCTACAGAGTCATAAACATTCAGTTGTAGAAAAGAGACTGGCCATCATGATTCCAACAAATCATGATTCCTTCCCCATACTGAGGGGAGCATATCCTCAGGCAGACTTCTCCACACCAGCACTACTATGACCTGAGTCAAGGTTTTTATACTCTTCTGTTTAGTCAAAGGCATAGTGCATGCCACGTAAGACGTTGAACTTAAAATGGTTTCAAAATATGAATAAGCTTAAAATAGCAGTGGTCAAAATCAGAAAAGTAACTTCTGAGTCACCGATTTACTGAACAAGTGTTACTAGCTTTGTATTTAGGAATCAGTCTTCACACCAGACCCATACAGTTTTTCACCTTTGAAAAAAAAAAAATACGAAGAAAATCAGATGACAGCTTTGGGCTGGTAATCTAAAGGTATCAGGGGAGCTCTCCATCTGGTAAAGTAAGGGAATTCGGCCTGACCCTGACAGAGATTTAGCAGTGGAACTCAAACTTACAGGTACTGCAGTGCTTTCCCTGCCAATTTGTCCCTGGACCACTCCATAAAAGCATCATAAAAAATGATCAAATAGAAGTTCCTGTCTCTTTCTCCAAAGATAAACCATGCATATGCTTTGATATATTATTTCACTTGCATTTTTCACCTACTCATCTCTTTTATCATTTATGCATGAAGTGGGAAAAAAAAAAAACCACACAACTCCCACACATTACAAAAAGACAACAGCATCATTGGACAGACACAGCTAATTTAAGATGTGATTAAATTAGAACAAGTCTGTGACAGGAAGCATGCAAAAAAGATTATTTGTAGTGCAGGGTGAACTCTTTATTTAAATAAAAATTGCACGATTAGCTCACTCTGTCTTTTCATTACAGACCTCTGTATGAAAGCACTGCAACACTGATGATACTGCAGAAGCCACCAGCCTACCAAGGTGATGCCATCATGTTGCTTATTTGGAGATGCGATAGATACTTGAGGACTCTCACAAAATGGTACAGTGTCAACTGTGTTGACATTTAACAGGATGTGGACTATTTAAGGGAGCTGGCTGTGAAGAATATACTATTTGGGTAAAACAACTGAAGTGTAGGACCATGGGGACTCTGTTATTATGTAAGAATTAAATGCAGCACTGTACTCATTGACATTATACTACTGTGGAGAAAAAAAAAAAACAACCACTAAATTGAATTTATAGAAAGCTACCTCTGCCTTTACATCCAGTACTGTGTTAAAATAATTTTTGCCCATACAGAATAATGCACAGTCAACAGAAATCCACCCTCAGACACAGCACAGCACAACTAAATCTACAGTACCTAACTGAGCCAGCACTCTGCCAGAGAGCATTAGATTGCTTATATACTATTAGTACTTAAAAAGCATTGGATTGCTTATATACTGCTAGTATTTAAAATTAATGCTGCTGTCACAAGTGCCTTTGATTTTGTAAGGGTTTATATTCCAAAGGACAAAGGTTAATTTTGCCTTCCTATAAGTAACAGAAAGACAATGAAAGTGACAGAAGGACACAACAGGCAGGTGGCATGGCCTCATCCTTGCAGTTAATAGGACTGGCACTCTGTACAGAAATAATGCCAGGCCATGCCAGACCATATGCAATATCAACATATGTCCAGTGGAAATAAATCTCTCTCAAATTCTATGTCACAGATTAGTGTATGGTACCAAGAAACAAGTCAGATCACCCAGCAAGAAAGACAAATAAACCACATCTTTTGCCTACATGATGTGTGCACTATGTTGATTTGCAGTGGAATAAAGCAATATAAACAAAATCTAAAAACATTATTTCAGTGATATTTGGTCCTGCAGTCTGAGAAAATAAGAATATTTTCGTATGTAAGCATGCATAATGTTATGACTATCACAGTCAGTAACATCTTTATTACTACAGACTCATGCCCATAATGGAAGTTTCCAGACAACTTTCAGAAGGAACTTAAATGGAAAAAAAAAAAAAAAAGCCCAGTCACCTTGTCATAGAAGGAGATAGGGTTCATCAAGCAGGACTTGCTTTTCATAAACCTATGCTGACTGGGTCTGATCCCCTGGTTGTCCCCTGTATGGTACATAACAGCACTCAAGATGATCAGTTCCATGACCTTCCCTGGCACTGAGGTCAGACTGACAGGTCTGTAGATCGCCAGATGTTCTTTTTGGCCTTTCTTGTAGAGAGGTGTCACATGTGCTACCTTCCAGTCCACTGGGACTTCCCTAGACAGCCAGGACTTCCAGTAAATAATGGAAAGTGGCTTGGTGAGCACATCTCTTTTAGTACTCTTGGGCTTAACCCATAGACTTATGTGCATCTAAGTGGCTTAGCAGGTCACTGACCACCTCCTCTTTAATTGTGATGACCTCATTCTGTTTCCTCTCACTTCTCCCAGCTCACAGGTCCAGGGAACAACTAGTTCTAAGGCTGAAGACCGAGGCAAAGTAGGCATTGAGCACCTTGGCCTTTTCTTCATCCTCTGTCACTGTATTTCCTCCTGCATCCAGTAATGGATGCAGATTATCCCTCATTGTTGTTGACATATTCACAGAAACATTTTTTTATTGTCCTTAACAGCTGTAACTAGCTGGGCTTTGGCTCTCCTGATTTTCTCCTTGCATAGCCTCACTATTTCTTTATAGCCCTCAGGAGAGGCCTGTCCCCTCTTCCAAAGGCCATAAACTCTTTTGTTCCTGAGGTCCAGCCAAAGGTCCCTATTCAGCCAGGCAAGCCTCCTTCCCCAA
The DNA here is from genome assembly GCA_013399055.1 of Ramphastos sulfuratus. Classification (NCBI taxonomy): domain Eukaryota; kingdom Metazoa; phylum Chordata; class Aves; order Piciformes; family Ramphastidae; genus Ramphastos; species Ramphastos sulfuratus. The sequence goes on along the minus strand of WBNM01031194.1, from coordinate 23,988 downwards.
TGACTCAGTTTTTGGCACATGGTGACAGCCTGCTCCTGTGCACCTAAGACTTCCTTCTAAAAGTATGTCCAGCTTTCCTGGACCTCTATATGCTTCAGGACAGCCTCCCAAGGGACTCATGTTCAGTCTCCTGAACTGGCCAAAGTCTGCCCTCCAGAAGTCCAAGGTAGCAGTTTTACTGACTTCCCCAAGGACTGAAAACTCAAACATTTAATGATCACTATGCCCTAAGTGGCCTCCAACTTTTACTTCCCCAACAAGTTCTCTATTCACAAGAATCAGATCCAGGAGAGCATCCTCCCTGATTGACTCCCTCAGCAGCTGTGTCAAGAAGTCATCTTCTGCATAACCCAGGAACCTCTGGGAATGTTCTCTCTCTGCTGTATTGCATTTCCACTAGACAGATATTGAAGTCTCCCATAAGACTACTGGGAAGTTCCCACTAATCTGAACCTATTACTGTAAATTTTAGAACACCTCTGATGAGTTCGATTTTTAAACTAGTCATCATTATTGTAGCAAAAATAAGTAATCTGTAAGACAAATGATGCACAGGAAAAGACATGACCTGCCTGTATTTCAGTTCAGGTACATGTAATGACTGCTAGTTCACCAGCTCAGTTATTTTGAAGCTTATTTACCACCTGTTATGTTATTTTAAATGAAAGTATAGGAAGAAAAAAAAAATCCTTTTCATTCACTAATAGCTTTCTGATATTGTGATTTGAATATTTTGACTACTAGGCAATACTCTGTTTAGCTTTTATTCTTTGTATTTTTGAAAACAAAGCACACATTTACAATGCAGTACATATCATAGAGATTCTCCACACCTAATCAGTTATGCATGGTCAATGCTATTGAAGGCAGAGAGATACTGAATGAGTGTTGTTAAAGTTATCACCTAAAGACAACACTTATACCACTCAACTTGCATCATTTTGCACATTACAGAGATGAAAACTAATATTAACATTTTTGGAAGCACAGGACTTCTTTTAATGCTAGAGTAGAATAATTATTTAAATAGAAATTAAAATTTAAGAATCTAGTCTCATGAATATTATTTTTAATTCTTTTACTTTGTGTTTTAAAAAGTTATGAGAAAAACAATTTTTTAAAAAAAAAGTAGTAAGTTATATTTTAATTTTTCTGAGTATTAAAACTTTGCTTAATCCACAGATCTTTTTCACATAAAGTCTGTTGTGGTTAAGCTAAATGAGTTTGGATCTAAATTTATATCTCAGCTTTTACAAATATTTCAGATTAATTACTATGGAATGAATGAAGAATGACACCTTAATTAGTAATGCTTCTCTTGGCAATTAGGATTCGTTTGGCTTTTCTTAGCAATTAAAGTGGCAGTGGCATATCATTAAGGTCTTCAAGATTCCCCATGCCTCCTCAGAAGTAATTACTGTGGGAAGCATTGAAAATCAGGCTCATAGCTATAATCTGTTCTCTAAGGATCTAGCAGCAGGATAAACATTCTTCTTCCTTCCATCGCAATTTTGCATGAACCCATTATCATTATCCAATCAATCATTAATGTAATTTTAATGTGTCATTTTTCATGAAGTTCAATTTTCTTTTTTAAAAAAGGAACTGGTTGCAGTCAATTGATTTTTGTCAAAGTGTATAATATTAAAATCATGTAAATGAAGACAGTTAACACATTAGCACTTTCCTCCACGGCTAAATGTTAGCATTCATTTAGCACAATAAACCACCAGCACTTAGCACAATTTAAATAGCATAACAGAACATACAGCTATGAGACACCTTGAAATAATAATAGTACATCACTAAAAGTGAGTTTAAAACCATGACAGTTCTGTCATGCTGTTTATAACACACACTGGGGATTTTTTACCTTTTTATAGTATACAAGCCTATGCTGCCTCATGAATGTAAAAATCAGGATAGATTCAGTAGATTTTACCAAGTATAGCTACATGAAATGACATTTTCAACCTTCTGACTGAAAAACAACAACAAAAAAATATATATACTCCATTGCTATTGAGGCCAAATTTGAATATGTTTATTAATGATGGGCCAAAATTTGACCATTATTTCTCCTGAACTATAAAGTCATTGTTTCAGTAGTCAAGTTTGGTGATAGTTTCTCAGTATTTTAATTCTCTGCACCAGAAGTTCTTGAAACACTTTATTTTATTCTGTGCAGGGATTTATTAGACTTTTTTGCAGAAAGAGATACTTACAGGCTTGCATTTGAGGTCTTGAATCTTTGGAGCTAGCAACTGCCTGAGAACTACTGTTGAAAAATAATATAATCTCCTTTCCTAAGTTTGAGTAAAAAGCTCTTACAGTTTCAAAAGAATCACACCAACTTCAGGTAGTAGGTAGAATAGTTAAGTTACAGATCAGCAATATCGGTCCTTCCCAGTTCAAGGTATTCAGCACTGACTACATTTCATTAAATATTCTGATGTCTGCAACCAGGATACTTTTCATAGCAGTTTCTGAAATAGCCTTCTACAGGACCATCCCTGTAGGGTAAGTAGAGTCTACACATATAAATACATGGTGCTGGGTGTTAAACGACATTTTGGCATACTTAATGCAAAGAGAAGCGCAGACATTCCTGAATACGCAGTCACATTTGATGCTTTATGTACTCCTGCTGCTGCTCACATTTTTTCCAGAAATAATTTTTTTTCTTCAACAGTTAACTGCATTTGAAATTAAACCAAAGCCTATTTCACCAGCTACCATAAGTGACGTTGGGTAAAGTAGTGGAATTAATACAGTCTGCTTCAGCACTGCAGGACTACCTAGAGCTACTGTGCTTTTCTTCAGCAGTCCTAAGAATTTGGATTGTTGTGCTAGGTCTAGGTTGAATATGGATTGGAAAATTAAGCTTTGCAGTTCGCACCTCTTCAGTCTTCAAAATTGGCTGTGCTGCCATTCAGTGAGACTTAGACAAGCTGGAGGGCTGGGTAGGGAGAAATTTAATGAAATTCAACAAGGGCAAGTGTAGAGTCTTGCACCTGGGAAAGAACCCCAGGTATCAGCACAGGTTGGGGACTGACCTGTTGGAAGGCAGCGTAGGGGAAAGGGATCTGGGGGTCCTAACTGATGGGCGGTTGACCATGAGCCAGCAACATGCTATTGTGGTCTGGAGGGCCAGTGCCATCCTGGGGTATATTAGAAGGATTGTGGCTGGTAGGTGGAGTGGTTCTCCTGCCCCGGTGAGGCCACATCTGCAATACTATGTCTAGTTCTGGGCCTCCTAGTTCAAGAGGGACATAGAACTGCATGAGAGAGTCCAGCACAGAGCCACAAAGGTGATTAAGGGAATGCAGTATCTTTCTTATGAGGAGAGAATGAGGGAGCTGGGGATCTTTAGCCTGGAGAAGAGACTGAGAGGTGACCTCATTAATGTTTATAAATATGTAAAGGGTGAGTGCCAGAAGGATGGAGCCAGGCTTTTCTCAGTGATGCCTGATGACAGGACAAGGGACAATGGGTAGAAGCTGAGGCATAGGAACTTTCATTTAAACATGAGGAGGAATTTTTTCCACTGTAAGGGTGACAGAACACTGGAACAGGCTGCCCAGGGGGGTTGTGAAGTCTCTCTCTCTGGAGATATTAAAAATTCACCTGGATGCATTCCTGTGTGGTCTGGTATAGGTGATCCTGCTCTGGGGCAGGGGATTGGACTGGATGAGCTTTCAAGGTCCCTTCCAACCTCTGACATTCTGTAATTCTGTAATGGAATTGAAGTGGAACTCCGATACTTTATACTTTCCTGTCAGAGACTACAATGAAATCTTTCACCCAGTGTCTCAGATGTCTTCTGCATATTACAACCAAATAAAAGGTCACATTGTTCACGCTTTAAGTCTGAGCATGAACTAGCTCTAATTAAAAAGTGTTGTGACTGTGTTGGTGAGCTCAACAGTTCTGCAGTGCAGTTGCCAGCACTTGCTGGATAAGAAATTGGCTGGATGGTCACATTCTGAGAGTTGCAGCCAATGGCCCAGTGTCCAAATGGATACCAGTCACAAGTGTTGTCCCTCAAGGGTTGGTCCCAGGACCAGTGCTGTTTCAAAATCTTCGTCATTCCTATGGACAGTGGGATTGAGTGCACCCTCAGGAGGCCTGGGGATGACACCAAGCTATGTGGCTTGGTTGACACATTGGAGGGAAGGGATGTCATACAGAGGGACCTGAACAGGCTCATGGCAACCTCATGAAGTTCAACAAGGCCAAATGCAAGGTCCTGTACCCAGGTCAGGGCAGTCCCAAACACAAATACAGACTGGGAAGAGAATGGCTTGAGAGCAGTCTTGAAGAGGACTTGGAGGTGTCAACTGATAAAAACCTCAACATGAAACAGCAGTGTGCACTTGCAGCCCAGAAGGCCATCTGTGTTCTAGGCTGCATCAAAACAAGTGTGACCAGCAGTATGAGGGAATTGATTCTCTTCCTCTGCTTTGCTATTGTGTGACTCCACCTGGAATAGAGAGTCCAGTTCTGGAGCCCCCAACACAAGAACATTGAATTGCTGGAACAGGTCCAGAAGAGGGTCATAAGGATGGTCAGAGGGCTGCAGCACTTCCTTTATAGGGAGAGACTGCAAGAGTTTGGGCTGTTCAGCTTGGAGAAGGTTCCAAGGAGAGCTTATAGCAGCCTTCCAGTACCTGAAAGGGGCCTACAAGAAAGCCAGGAAGGGACTCTTTACAAGGGCTTGTAAGTGATATGATGAGAGAGAATGGCTGAAAGCTAGAAAAAAGTGAGTATGGAGAGATTCTGCAACATGTTGACCAGGGAATTTGTGGAATGCCACCTCCCTGGAAGTGTTCAAGGCCAGGTTGGATGGGGCATGAGCGACCTGGTCTAGTGGAAGGTAGCGCTGACCATGGTGGGGCAGGGAGGCTGGAACTAGATATTCTTTAAGGTCCCTTCCAAACCAAGACATTCTATGATCACATTGTCAGTTTTCAGTCAGGGTAGAGAGCTGGGCAGATACAATCTCTTTGTCTCTCATTCTCTCTTTATGCTGACAAATCCCATGACAGTCTCAAAATGGTTATATCTAAAATATTTTGTTTGATTAAAAAAATTCATTTTTGCTTCATAAATATTCTTTACTAGAGAATTCCATTCAGATATGTCTGCTTTTGTTCATTCTCCATAGTGCTAACACATCCATCAGCTTACAAGGAAACTCTGGAAAAGAATTCATGTACATGAGGAGATGAGAATGAGGTTCTAAGGACAACCTGGGCACTGATTTTAAGGCTAATTGCATTCAGCAAACCTTGTCTCATTTGCCAGTAAAAGCAGGAAGAAAAGTTGTGCACACTATAAAATCATAACTAGAGGGAGTGACTAAGTTTCTACTTGGACCCAACTCACTTGAATACACACTTGGTTCCTGTGATGGGATCCCCTTGCAGCAGGCTGTAACGATTTCACAAGGTAACTACCTGACAGCCCCAGGAAGCAGGCACATTTCTGGTTCTATGGTTAGTGAACTCAGGTGAAGACTGAGGCTCTCCTCCATGGCAGACACCTTTTACTCACATGTGAGGACAGAGTGGCAGAGGATTATCTTCTCATCTGTGGTTACAAAAGTAGTTTCATAATTTCCATTTGTATATGAATTACAGGTCATGTGAAAATACTGGAAAGTCTGACGTTGCAAACAGCAGTGGGCAATCTCTATGGCATCTTTGTAGACAAATGCACCTCTTTCAGGTGATTAAGGCTGATCAGAAGAAATTGTAATAAAGTTATAGAGTGCCCATATTTCTTATAACTCTCCTGTTCATATGACTGGATAATAAAATGCTTTGAACAAGCCCACAGATGTTAAAAATAGAAATCAAGTGTGTCTGATGCCAAATAAAACAAGCATTATGTGTGAGAGGACATCACAAATACCAGAGCAAACAAAAATATCATTACAGGAATGTTAACAGAAATTACACTTATTTCATATAAAGTCTCTATTTAATTTCCTAATAATATATACACAGACACTATTGTATCTGAGGATCAACAGTCACAACTAGTAAGAAAAATAAGAAGAAAAACAAGTAGTATCAGAAGTGACTTCTCCTAACTGTATACATACCTGTAGCAAAGTTTTTTTACTGTCTGTCAAAACAGCCCAAGTTTAAATGTGAAATAAAAGACTTAGCTGCCTAATTTATTTTTAATAGATAAGCATAGTGTATTCCTGACCTGAATTTAGACTTGACAAACTAAATTAGGTAGAAGAAAAAAGATGATATGACAGGACCCCACCTCTTGCTCTGGTAATTCACCTTTCCAAAGCTTTGTTGCCTGGTGATTAGGCACTTATTTTAGTTTAGTAGATATCCTACACTTCTATTGAATGTAACTTACTCTAGCAACTCCAGTGTATCTTTCCTTTTTAATTTTTTCTTTTTCATTCCATAGCCAGCATCTTAACATTGATAAACTAACCTGTCAAGGTATTCCTCCCTACTTAGTGGCTTTGAGAAAACTTAGAGAACTCTGAGCATAGCCTAAATACCCACATTTCTGGGCTGCTGGAGTGAGGCCACATGACTAAACTACCAGAAAAAGGATTTCAAACTATCTGATACTATGTAAAGTGTGAGAAGTTCAAACAAACTCAAGGGTTTCTTCTATCTTGATTTCCTTATGCTTTCCAGTCTTGTTATTCACAAACCAAAAAATAAGCCCTGGACAAAAGGACAGCAAGAACCTTCATCTTCAAAACAGGATCTGAAGTATGCTCTGATACCCATTTTTAATCTGTAAGAAAAAGTGCAGTAGCAAGAAACAGAAAGCTAGATGGTGCTAAGATACTGACTTTCATGCCTACGACTACACGTGCTGCAGACAAACCAAATGATATAAAGAGATTCAGAAGAGTTTATGTATGTAGATTAGGAAACACCATAATAAGATAATTATCTACCTATCTTAACATTTGATTCAGGCAACTACATTAGGGCAGTGAAAAACTGAAGAGAGCAACAGCGATTCTCAGATCCATTTCTACCTTTTGATTGAGAAAAATGTTACTGATACCACTAGTGAGAAAAGTATTTTCAGTAACTGCTGAAAAATAATGTAGAAAGTTGTTGCTTTTATCTCATGGAAAATACTAAGTGAAGAAGTCTATGCTACATTTTACCACATTATAACAAGTATTACCAAGTATTTTCTAAGATGCTGGATACCTACAGGCTTCTAACATTTTTCTTCTCTTTGAAGCAACTGTATACCTTTGTGCTCTAAAAGAAACTGAACTTGGTATTTTAGCTTAGCCAAAATCTTATTTCTATTTCTTCTTTATAATGTAGATAAATTATTTAGAACTATTCTGGCATTTCCGTTTCGGCTCAAAGAAAGCTCTGAGACCAGTTCTGAATTTGCTCTATGCAACAAAAAGGCCTGTCTGTAAGAGGGAGCACGTAGCATTGGCTAAGAGAAGTGTGACTGTGTGTCTGACGTATTACTTTATCTGTAAAAGTAACCAGGAATTGGAATAGAACCATTTCAAAGTGCCCACCTTGCACAATTCTCTGAAATAAAGATACTGGTAGTAGATCTCCAGATGAACCTTCAGATTATATATTGGAGTTATAAAGCTAATTCTGTTTCTCTTCCTGCCCGTCTTTGCTAGGTGACTGTGGAGAAGCAGCACCTAAGAGCTGGCACCATCATTGTTCTGGCTAACTTCAGTGTCCCTGTGACTCTTAGCTGACTTATGAGCTCATTAGTAACTGTGACAATAGTTTAACCCAGGTAACAGTCACACACCTCAGCCCTACCCACCGAGAGCCAGCAGGCCCCAGTGCTACCCCCAACTTGGTTGCTGCACTGCCTGTGACCTTGAGAGATCTCTGATCATTCCTGTGCTTCGTTTCACTCATTTGTAATACAGAGAATTACACTCACCTTCCACTACAACGAACCCTTTCATCAATAGGTGACAAGTGTTAGAAAAAAATCAGAGAAGAAAATAACTTATTCACCAACTCTGCATCTTGGAAGACTGCTAACCAGGGCTTTCATCTTCCAGATTTCTTTCAGCTCTAAAAATACAGCAGCAGAATGACAAATCTGATACTTCAGTCACATACTGGAACCAGTAGTTACATTTATTGTTTGTAAATGCTCTAACACAAAATCTGGGCATGTGCATACTCAGGTGCCTTTAGAATACATACACCAGACAGAAAAACTTAAGACATTAAAAGGTATAACATTTCTATACGAATCATGTCATAGCAGAAAGTAGATTAGAGCTTCTAAGAATCAATTTTTGCCTTTCAAATCTGGGAAAAAGTTTTGGACAAGGACCATGCTGAAACATTTTACTTTGGAAGTCAAATAAAAATGCAATACCACTTAGTAATATTTATCTGTTATGCTGCTCAATTTTTAAGAATTTAGTTCTGTTATTATGTATTTTCCTTTTTTCAGTATGATCATTGAGTATTACTAATCCTTTTAAAGCAATCCATTTGAAAAAAATTTTCAATATTCCTTTTTTAGTTCTAGATTGGAAGCATAAAACAATACCCTTTAGTAACCACCAGGCTATGCTAAAAGACAAGCAAGAAAATCTACTTTTAAAAAATAACGCATGCTTTAAATGCACATGGATGTGCAAAGCCACATTAAAAAATGCCCACACATTGAAAAAGGTATTTACAGTAACCCATATATCTTGGATTAACCTGTCCTGTTTGTTTTCAGCTCTAATCTGAGTTAAAGAAAGCCAGGTGAACATTCCTGAAGCAAACAGTATTTCCCTACCACTGCTATTTTAACTTGACAGAAATAAAAAGGCTTCTGGCATTTTGTTATTGCTTAATTCTGATAATGGTTTTAGATTCAGGATTGCAACAAAGTAATAGAAATGTTTAACCCACCATCCTTTCTGTATAGATGTCAGCTTTACTGCCTTAATAAAGAAGATTGAAAAGTATCCTGGAAGTGCCTTGTATTTTAGACAAGGAAAAGGTCACAACATTATTTGAGAAGATGAGAAACAGATTATGAACCACGAGAAAGGAATCTGAAGCATCACAAATTGCCAATGATTGGAAGTGTTCTATAAATCCTCATTAATGAGTGACATTTACCTTGCTGTTACTCAGAATTTCTAGGTGTGCATGCTTCCCCAGTAATCTGCTGATAAGCTTTAAATAGAGATGGAGGATTATATATCCTTTGGGTTGTTTCATAATTTGAGAGCCTTTCATGAAAGAATAAAATAATGCCTTAAGTAATAGAATTAAGTTCACTGTAAGACATGACCATTCCTTATTCTTTAAGCATATATCAGAATGCACAGCAAAATCACAGTGTTTCCATGATAAAGTGTTTTTATAGAAATCACATCAGTGGAGTAACACCAGATTAGTTGTATGAACTAAGTACACTACCAAGTGTGCAAGTCAAATAATTAGCAAAGCTGCTTCTTTTTCACAGAGGTACTAATGAACCACAACTGAGATTCCTAGTTATGTTGAGCCAAAGATTTTTATTTCTTACTCTTAGATTACATTTTATAACAAAACAGTTTATCAAGTTTCTAATTTTGAGATGCAATTATGCGTTATGACTGTGGAAACCCAAAGAAGGATCTGTAAGTGATCTGTAAGTGACCTGTAAGTTCTATGGTCCGGAATACAATATGTGAATTAATAATTTCAATTTAAGTAAAAGACAGCATGATCTGTAAAACTGAATACTCTTGAAGCATAAATGCAAGACAGGTTTTGAAGTCTTTCAGCATATCCCAAGCCAATATGTAAAGTCGCTCTCAAAAAAAGGAGAAACCTTTCTAAAGGAGTAAAGCTGCAAACTAACAGCTGTCTTTGGCCTGTGAACTTGCAAGTAGCTGACCCAGCAGAAAATGAAAGCTCCAATATATGAAAATATGGTTTCTTATTACCATTATTTTTTAAAATCATGATAGAGCATTAATCTAATAAAAGCCTTCTTTCTGTAACTGGCTGTGGGGTAAAGTTTTAATTAAACTTTGAATATATGTTGAGATTCTCAACTGAAAGACATTACTTAGGAGAAAAATGCAGTCTCTTGGTATTAAGAGAAATGCATGAATCTTGTAGGCAGCTCGTTAAGTCAGAACACCACAGAAAATGCAAGTTGCCTAGATCAAAGATTGGGCAAAGAAAGCATGAGATGTTTCTGAAAAATAACTGAATAATTAGAACTTAAGCGAGATAATCACATCGGCTACATTTGAATTCTGTTATTAAGGTTGTAAACCCCAACTTGAAGACATGGAATTCCAGCAGCAAGGAATTTCACTTTCTTTCCTCCTTTTATTTCCCCATTTCTGTATACTCTGGGGCACTGTGCTTAAATTTCCCTCTTCCTACCTAACCCGGGGGCCACCAGGCCCCCGGGCCTTTGATCACCTTCACCATTCACCCAGTGCACACCATGAGGACTCACCAGTGATGACAGGAGAGGGATCCCTCTGCCCAGTTGGGCACAGCTTGGAGCTTCTGCCTTTCCTAGAGTGGCTTAAAATGGGGAGTGGGCAGGGAGGGCAAAGTGGTCACACCTGGGGTGGGAGGAGACTCCAATAAAACCCAGGTGCTCTGGGTTTAGGGGGAAAAAAGGAGAAAATGCAGCGTGGGGTTGGAAGGAGACAGATATGGTGAAAAAAAGGAGATAGTACTGAAAGGAGGGAGATGGGGGAAAATTTGGAAGGAAATGGAGAGGAAAGGAGGAAGATGGGGGGAAAGAGGAAGATGGAGAGGAAAGGAAGGAGGTGGAAAGAAAAGGAGGAAGATGGGGAGAATAGCAGATGGAGAGGAAAGGAGAGAAATGGAGGAGAAGCGGAGGAGAAAAAATAATAAAAATGAAGACTAGACTGTCAAAAAAAGAGGTGGTCCTGCTCTGACAGGAGTGCTAGACTAGATGATCCTTTGAGGCCCCTTCCGGCCCCCAATATTCTGTGATTCTGTAAATATCTGACCATATATTAAAAATAAAATAAACATCCCCTCAACCCCTTTCTCTATTCAGGATAGCAGCAGATGCCTTCCAGCTCTTCAACACTTTTTCTCCTACGGCCTGTTTCATGGTATGTTACACAAATACTGTGTCAGAGGGAGAATTAAGTTTCTTGCCTTCCTATAATATCATCCATCATCTACCACATGATTCCAGCCTCTTCATAATTACATATTTCTCTTAGAACAGCTTTAATCTATGTGTTAAAGTAAGTGGAAATCCCTCTTTGAAAAATAGCAAATAACCACTTACATTAATCTAGGAAGTCAAGAGAATCACAGAATTGTAGAACAGTGGGTTTTAGAAGAGATGTCTGATGATCATATAGTCCAACCCCTCCTCTAATGCAGGTATGCCTAGATCGCAACACATCCAGGTGGGTTTTGAAAGTCTCCAGAAGAGACTCCACAACCCCTCTGGACAATGTGTTCCAGTGCTCTGTCACACTCTAAGTAAGTAAGTTTCTCAAATTCAAGTGAAACTTGCTGTGTTCTGGTTTGTACCACTGCCCTCTCTCCTGTCCTGGGTACTACCAAAAAGAGCCTGGCCACATCGCATGACCTCCACCCTTTAGATATCTATATGCATTTATATGATCCACTCTCAGTATTCTCCAGTCCCCTAATCTTTGGGGCACTTTGTTGGACTTTCTTCAGTAGGTCCCTGTCCCTCTTGCACTGTGGGGGTCCAGAAATGGACGCAGTACTCCAGATGTGGTCTCACTAGGGCAGAGTAGAGGGGAAGAAGAACCTCCCTCAATTTGATGGCCACACACTTCTTAATGGACCCCAGAAGACTGCTGGCCTTCTTGGCCACAAGGGCACATTACTGGCACATGGATAACTTGTTACCCATGAACACTTCAGATTCTCCTCTGCAGAGCTCTTTCCTGCAGGTCAACCCCAAATCTATACTGGTACATGGGGTTATTCCTCCCTAGGTACAGCACTCTGTATTTGGTTTTGTTGAACTTAATCAGATTCCTTTCTACCCAGCTCACCAGCCTGTCCAGGTCTCACTGAATGGCAGCACAGCCTTCTGGTTTGTCAGCCACTCCTCCCAGTTTTGCATCATTGGTAAACTTGCTGAGGATACTCTCTGTCCCTTCATTTAGGGTGTCCATGAACATGCTAGACAAGACGGCACTCAGCATTGATACCAGGGAACACCACTAGCCACAGGCCTCCAACTAAATCCTACACTGTTAATCACAACCTTCTGTGTTCTGTCATTCAGACACTCTCAATCCACCTCACTGTCTACTCATCCAATCCACACTTCCTGAGCTTACTTATGAGGATTTATGGGAGACAGCATAAATAGCCTTGCTGAAATCAAGGTAGGCAACACCCACTGCTCTCCCCTCATCTGCCCAGCTGGTAACACCACCACAGAAGGCTATCAGATTGGTCAAGCCTGATTTTCCCCTACATGAATCCATGCTGACTATTTCTGATAATCCTGTTCTACACATGCTTAGAGATGACCACCAAAATGAGCTGTTCCATCACCTTTCCAGGAACGGCTCGTTTTTGAAGACTCCTGAGACTGCCTGGATGATGGCTTTTCATAACCTTAACAGTTCCTGACTGTACACATCAAAATTCCTTCTAGTAAGTGTTCTTTTTTCCCCCCTCTAAACACCACCTTCTTTCTTCTCACTGCAATGACAGTGCCATCATACAGTATTTCATCAACCTCTCCAAAAGCAGGCAATTTTCTCATTTTGCAAAAATAGAATGAGCAAAGAGAGAAAACATGGCATAGATGTATTTTTCTTTACAATATCTAAAATTTTAGATGCCATTACATTAAAAAAAAATTAACACCTAATCCATTCCTTTTAATTTTATTGCTTATTTCTTTAACTCAATTATTTAAATCACTTTTACACAAAACATGCCTAGGACATCATTTAACTATTATGAAAAAAATTAAAATTTCTCTCCAAACAAAAGCACGATAACAGGGCTATCCCAAATTTTGGTCTTCAACTTAAATAATGGAACAATACACCAGGTGAAAATAAAACTTTGATGTGTTGTTTCTATCTTACTCCATTCACGCTAAGCCTACAATACCTGAAAGTAGTTTATATGAAAGCATAGAAGGAAAAATTAACTGCAGTATTACTTTAGCAGTAATTATAAAATATCAAATATATATTATATATATATAAAATATATATTTTATATATATTATATATATATTATATATATATTATATTACCTGCACATCATTGATTTAAAACAATGCAATCTGGGAATACCAAATGGCTAAAGTATTCCCAGAACAGGAATTGAAATGGTGCAAGCACAGAGAAATTGCTCAGCTTCCAAGAAAGAGAGCACCAGGGTATAGATCATAAACACAATTTTTTATTTAATTTCACATATATGTATGTTGGGGGAGTCCATACAGTCCACTCTCACTGCCCTAGCTTTTGTAGACAAATTTTTAGGTAATAATCATTACAGCTAATGGTCATAAAGAAATGGAAACACTGGCTGACCTTCCATATTTATTTAGAAACAGATTTCTAAGGTGTAGGCACAATGCCTGGAGAATAGTCATAGCACTGACCTTGAAGTAAACCAAAAAAGTAAACAATTGTGCCAGGAGATTAGGATTCAAAAATCAGTGTGAGCAAGTAACTACCATGAGCAGATGGAAAGGATTAATGATTTAATTATATTATTGAAAGTAATAGAATACTGAAAGTGTTGGGATAGGTGCATGGGATCCTTGACGTAGCCTCATTGTGGAGTATGCAACTGAACCAGGTCATGTGCAAGTTAGATACATCTGTTGTATGTAATTCGTTAGTGATGCTGTTCGAGTCATCCTAATCCCACAGATGCCTTTTGGCAAACCACTAAAGAACACACAGCACCATGTCACCCCTGCAGCATTCACTACTTCAGATGGTTGAATACCTGCCAGCAGTGGGACAACAAAATCACACTAGTGGACTGAATCCAGACAAGGATGTGCCACAATTACCAGGCTATTTCAGAGGTGTTTGGCGAATGCAAATGCATGAGGTGGGGAATGACAGAGATCATCATGCTTTAGAACAGACACTTTTCTCTCCTCCCTATGTCCTCTCCACTCCAACTTACTTAAGTCAGCCCAGTCTTCCCACTCTCTCCCACATTATCCCATTTCCCTTACTCAAGTATTTGTAGCCTTACTTGAAGGTTTTCTCATCTCAGTCCCTCTTTCCAAACACTTTAATTCCAGATTCCCTGTTGGCTCCACAACTGGCTCCCCCTCCCTTTTCTTGCAGTTTCTGGTCACCAGCAACAAGTATCCAGCCAGAAAGCCTCATTTGTGTCTTAAGTTTCCCAGAAGCAAAAGAAGAGCTGAGTTTGATACCTAGAGTTTGATACCAATGGATACCTAGAATTGATACCAATTAGAGTTTTGACAAAAATTAGATAAATATTGAATATAGGAAGGCAATTGCTGTATGCAATGAGATGAATATTAACAGAAGACGAAAAAGATACCCAAATAGTACAGTCATTACTTAGTTGCAGATGACACCAAGCTGAGTGGTATGGTTGACATGCCTGAGGGATGGGATGCCACCCAGAGGTACCTAAACAAGCTTGAGATGCAGGCATGCATAGATCTCAGAAGGTTCAACAAGGTTAAGTGCAAGGTTCTACAACTGGGTCAGGGCTATCCAGGTCAGTAGAGGCCAGGGGACATTAGGGTTGAGAGCAGTATCATGGAGAAAAACTTAGGTGTTGTCTACATTTAGCTCATAGCTGGGGCCAAATTATAGCAGTTGCTCTGTCACCTGATGATTCTTCCCTTGCAGAGAAGGTGGATGGGAAAAAGGAGACTCACAGGGTGAAATGAAAACAGATTTAAAGAAACTGCCAAGCTGATACCTATGTCAGTACAACATACAGAGAGAGTTATCTCTAGCCCAGCAAGCATGCAGCAGTCACAATATCCAGGAAGGCAGTCCTGAGGTGCAGAAGAGAAGAGTCCAAGAAGGAAGCTCTAGGAGGAAGCTCCCCCCTCTCCTCAGCAAATTTACTCCCTTATGCTGAGTGTGATGCTGATGGTATTGGTACACCTGTGAGCCAACTTGAGTCAACTGTCCTGGCTGACTCAGAACTGCTGATGGCCTGCAATGATCTGGATCCATGGCTGGTCTGAGATTGGTCTGGATGGCCTCTAAAGTTTCCTTTCAACAGAAACCATTCTATGTGTCTATGATTCTGTGTTAACTGTTCTTCTCTTTTTTATATTTTATTTATTTAGATGCACTTCTGCTTCATTCAGAAGTTAAAGCAGCCCTGGGAATTGCTTCATAACTATAGATACAGCCTCACTTAATGTCAGCATACAAGCACTACCTGTTTTTGCAACTGGGATGAGGAACAGTGTTGGCAGCTGGCTCAGGGAGCTGTCTTTATTAATAATCTATTCCATATAGTTTCAGTTTTAGACAGAAAAAAAAATCCTTAAACTGGTATTCATACACTTCTTCCTTTCAAGACAAATACCACACACAGGACAAAGAAAGAAAAAGAGAGACTATGTTGCTAGTGCTGTCACATCCAGATATATAATCAATCCTATTTTAATTGAAAAATATGTTTCTCCTAAATATCAACCTTTTTTTTTTTTTTTCCCAAAGTGCTGTAAAAATGTAGCATTCAAAACCAGTTTCTAAATGACACCATATTCTTAAGTTCTGCATTTCAGAGGTAGCTCATCATCTGTCTTTACACATCACTGAACACCTGAAATGAATGTTATTCCTACCTATTCAAACTTCATGTATAAAATGAGGATATAATATGATGCCTACTATAGGAACTGCAGTACACATTTATAATGATTTACAGACTTGACGGTTTTAGCTAAGCATGCCTAAACACAGGCACAATGAAGCAAAATAATACAGACAGAAAGAAAATGGACACTTACCCACAGTGCTTCATGTGAGGTGGTTTATCCATTCTCACTGCCAGTTTAATTTTAAGGTCACTGTCCTGGCTGTTTTTGGGGACTATCATTTTATGCAGATCAGGCGACTTTGGGCTATTAGATGTTGGATACAATACTACCTGCAAGTCATAAAATCAAAGTTTCAATGAATTAATAAAAAAAAAAATCTGCTTGCATTCAATGGAAATTTTAAAGCAGGGAAGAGTCTTGTTGNAGTATAGCTTCAGTCCTTAACTTCCAGCCGGCTGAGTTCTAGTCTGGGTCATTTCTCAAAGTGTGGGGGGGTGGGGAACTCCCAAACCATCACACTCCTCCAACCTGAAAGAGGTCTAAAAATGTTTCATAACTCTAATAAACCAATTGACTCAATCTTATTTAGACAAATTTAAAAAATGAACTAATTAGCTTTCTTCCAAATAGGAATTTTCTTGTTAGGAGTTAATAAAATTCCCTCCTCTGTTAGTTCATTGTGAATTTTTAAACCAAAAGGAATAACTAACACTCAAAAATTACCATGTAAAATTAAACAAGAACCTAAACTTTTATGTTACTCAGTGCTCTGATGGAAGCATTCTATAGAAACGATTTGCTGTAGCATTATACAACAGATTGCCCTTTGAGCAGTGCCATATATACCCTTTTTTACCAACTCCACTTTTTGATCATTAGCATTAATAAAAGCCAATTATAATAAAAATCAGATAAACTGGACATTAATTCCAAAGCACCTTTCCTGCAAATGGCCTATAAGAAATGTAACTTACTATGTTCAGTTGACATGTGATAACAACACAAACCTTTTGCTTAATCTACAGTGGTAGACATATAATAATAAAAAAAAATGATCACATGAAATATTAAGTATTTAATTTTAAGAACATATAATTTTTTATAGTTTTACTAGCTGTTAAATATTTATTTACCATTTATAGTCAGTACAATAACATATGACTCCTTCAAGAAATCCTTACCCAGTCACACATTTAGCAGTTAAATGCTGCTAAAACATATTTTTTTTTCATTCTTATACTGAGCACTACTTTTGAATCAATTTAGAGTCTAAGATACACTATCCAGGAGACTTTCATAACATCCTGTGAGTTCTGAATGATAATTATTATGAGCAGTATTTCAGAAGTAACACCACTCTAAAAAGCAGTACAGTTCATATATTTTATTTTTTGAAAAGCAAAATTAACCATCAAGTTAATTTCTTATACACATAGTTTTTGTGCCTTGTGTCACATCTATAAAACAAAATGTATTTTCTTCTGTCTTATTAGGAAAGTTAAGAGAAGGATTTGAGTATCTCCAAGCAAGCATGAATCTAATGTCTTTTTAAACAAAAAATATTACAATAGTGTCATTCAGATCTGATAATTTGAAAGATGGCATAAGATGAAGGGCTTCAGCTTCTCCTCTCAGTATTTTGCAGAAACACATTCCTTCATCCTGTTAACATTAGGAGCTCTAGTGAAGCAGAGAAATACGATGTATCATCTCCAATCAAGTGTGGAAACTTTGTAGCACCAGTTGGAGAAATAACCTGTCAGAACTATGAGTATGTCCAGAACATTTTAGAGAAACGGGAAAAGAGAAAGTATATTCTGATTTATTAAAATCAGGAGACTAGTTTTTTTGCTTTTGCAAATGCATAGCAAACAGTATTTAGGAAAGTTTATTCCTTCTCTCCAAAGAAACAAGTTGATTTTCATTTTGAGTAAAAGCCACCTCTCACCAAAAAAAAACCAAAACCAAAAAAACCCAAAAAAACCCACCAAAAAGTAAAAAACAATTAAAATTAGTATGAGTATAGAAATCTTTTGAGTTCTAAAACATTGAACAGAAAATTATTTTTAGTTTATCTTTTTTCAATGCAAGATTATATAAACAGAATTATATTTGCACTTAATCACCTGACAGTCACATAGGAGTGCAGGTGATTTTATTAATTTTTCCTTTTCTACNTAGCTTCATCTAAACTTCCAGCCGGCTGAGTTTTAGCCTGGGTCATTTTACAAAGTGGGGGGGGGCAGGTAACTCCCGAACCTACATCAACAAGCTACTGTGCCTCTTGTCCTGTAATAGCTTATTACAGCTCATATGTTTCAAGTGACATCTTTCTCTTTTGAGTTTTAAGAACACTGATGAAAATGTAAGGAGAAAAGTGTGTAATTAATTCATAACTTCAGTACTGACAATTCCCTCTGGATTTTTAAAGTATTGTGGAGTTTTGTTTACAAACCTCTCACAATGAATTTATCATGGACTTTCTCATGCCTCCCAGCTTTAAACAATGAGAGATAACTATTTCGTCATCAAACTTTTTATCATTACACACAAGGATGTGCATACACATGCACATAAAGGATTTGAAAGGCATTAATTATCTTCACAATAAACTTCATACTCATAATGCCCTTAAGAGCAATGCTAACCATTGTGTGCCAGATTATCAGGTGGCATAAACTTCCACAGAATCACTGAAACCAAAACACTGGAAGAGTTGTTCCTTGATATAGGGAAAGCAAAAATTCACTACATTTTGTATTAAAAGCATTCTTGCTGCTATGGCACACTGCAATACAATGCCATTGCCACTGTCCATGGAGAAAGTTCCTAGGCTATTCTGCATCAGATTTCCTTTCAGCATTACTTAGGGGATTTTAATTTTCTATTTGATAATCTGCAATCTACTTAAAAAAAAAAAAAAAAAGGATTTCAACTTACAGATCTTCTCTGAGGGATATAAAACTCACTCAGTAGAGCAGACATTTCAGACAAGTTATTTTTAATTAATCTTATTTTTTAATACCTGAGAATATTACCATAGTATATTATTCAGCAGTAGCACAGTGAACTATGGTTACTCTAGGACTGTGCTTGTAACAAGTAAACTAACAGGTAAACTGCCTTAAGAAGTATAATGAACTACTAATGACCAGAGTGGTGCACACCACTGCTGTGCATTGTGTTGCTTCAGCTGATTGAAGGCAAATTAATTGTATTAGAACAGTGTGGGTCGAGATAATTAATTACATTCAATTATCTCGCAACCATTAAAAATACTGGACCATGTGGTCCAATTATATCTAATATTACTTTTCCTTAGACAGCACCGTACTAAAAAAAACAGTAAGTTCACTTTATGCCTTTCATAATTTGGATGTAAAATAATCACAGAAATCTTAACTATTATAGAGCATACATCTATGGACCTGTGCAAGATGATGTTCTCAAAACACTTTCTCAGTTGTGAATGACTGGAAGTATTTATTTTATGGGCTTAAAATATGAAAAGTTGAAAGACAGAAAGCTAACGTCATTCAGTGACTTAACCATCATGTATTGTGATTCCATTGTGAATTTAAGTCTGCAGCTGGATCACAACAGAAGTTATTTGAAGTATGACTGAGCCAAACAGTTAATCTAGCCAAGCAACTATTAACTCTCCTCTACCTTTGGTACATTGATAGTATCTTCTTTAAGAGGTATGAAAGGAAAGTTTAGTCACTCAAAATATTCTGAAAGCTTGAACAAATCAAAGTTGGGACAATGTTGCTTTCTAAGAGCAGATAGCAAGATAGAAGGTTCAGAGGCAACAGTGATTGCAGAAATACTTCCTATTGGTATTTCCATGTTTAGATAGAAACAGTTGTCCTATTGTCAAAAGAAAATGCAGCTTTCAAAAGGGTCCAATGGAGCTAGAAGGCAAGCAGACTGGGAAACTGTAGGCACACTTGAAGAAAAATCAACAGTCAATAAAATCTTTAATTTCCCCCATCCCACACCTGCATCTGAGTTCAGTTTGAGCTACCTTGTGTCCTCCCATCCCAGGTGGCTCCCCTCCCCATCCTCTACTTCTACCCAAGACCATGATGTTCAAGAGTTGAGCCCAAGTGCTGGAGTCATTCACTCTTGCAATCCCAAGCATTTGAAATGAGATAGATTTTGCAAGTTAGAGTGGTCTAAGACACATTTTGAGATCTCAGACTTGGACACCAGACCTTGGTATCATGATAATGGTGAGCAGGCTATGCTAAGTTTTGGCTCACTGTCACAAGGTAAAAATCGAAGTGAAAAAGACCTGCTTCTGGGTCAGAAGGAGATGAAGCTTAACAGAAGCCCCTTCTCTCTCCTTCAGTACAGTTCACGACATGCCACCTTAAAGAAATAAAGATACAGAACATCAATAGCCTCATAACACAGCCTAGGCCATCTTCATAAAGCAGACCAAACCCTTAACCTGTCCCCATCCCCAGGGGACAGCCTGATGCCTGGGGCTGCCCTCCTGTCCCCTATCCTGCCCTGCCTCCCATCACTCCAGGTAGCCTCTGCTGCTTCTGGCAGCCACCTTCCTTCGTTTCTTCACACTGTATAGGTTGCAACAGGAACGCCAAAAGCTTTTATGAGACAAAAGAAGTTCCCATGCCTGACGTGGTCTTTCAGAGCACAAATGGTGTCACAAATGATTGGGTTTTGCTATTGACCAAGCCTACATTTTATCTTTCTTAGATAGGATGAAAAATTTTAGCCTGAACACTTATGGTCTGTCTAATTTACAAGCAATTGAGACGTGAATTTTGTGTCTTTAATCATAAGCAACATTGCAAGGACTGTTCAGAGTAAATACACTCGTGCTCATACAAGAAATCTCAGGGTGAACTGGAGAAACCAAATTCTCTAACTTCTGTGCTCTACCAGAGACATATCTAATTCAATTTTCCCATATTAAAAATTGAAAACCAGCAAGTGTCTGACACACAAAATCGTGTGCTTCTTCAGCTGCATTCGTTGAAGCTTTCATCATGCAACAGAACCAATTCATTCTGTGGAAGGCTTTTTCTTGCATGTTTCAAAATGTAGTGATTCAAAAAGATGGCAGTGCAAGCAGAGAGGACAGGCAAATCTTATAAAAT
The DNA here is from genome assembly GCA_013399055.1 of Ramphastos sulfuratus. NCBI lineage: Eukaryota > Metazoa > Chordata > Aves > Piciformes > Ramphastidae > Ramphastos > Ramphastos sulfuratus. Next base: position 3,061 of record WBNM01031194.1, on the reverse strand, counting down.
AAGCACCCATTATTATTTGGCACATAAACATTTGTGCTGCTGGTCATTGAGCAAAATTTCCTAGCTAAATCCACTCTGCTTTACTCATTTTTAAATAAGTGTTACAGACCAAAAATTGTTGAAACTGCTTTAGGATAGAAAAATGAGGTAGAAATGGTTAAAGGAGATGACAAAGAGGTAGAAATGGTTAAAGGAGATGACTTGCTTGAAAGTAATTCCCTTAGAAAAGTTCTCAACCATCAAACCCCTTAAATATGGGTTAATTAGAGCCTGATCGCTGAGTAAGCTTCTAAGTATTCTACATGAGCTCCATCATCTCACCTACTGTGATCTCTTGCTTTTCAGCTACAACAATATTACAGCTGAAAAACTTAGACAAGGCTGTTTAAAAGGTGTATAAAAAGAAACAAAAAACAAGCAGAAAAACTGAGCAAGAGCACAGTGACAGAGTTTTCTAAAATAGTGTTGCCGACAAAGAGCCAGAAAGACTTAGCATTTTACAACAATCAATGGACCTCTGCTGACACTGCAGCTGAACATTTCCCTTAATATATTTCAGCAAATGATAAAAGTTGCCTTTAAGTCCTTCCTAAAGAGCCCCTTCCCCAAATCTAAAAGAAAGCATGGCCGAATGAAAAAAATCTCAAGAATTTCTGATGAGAGGTGTTCTCAGAGCAGCTACTGAGAAAATTCCCATTAGGTAGGAACAATAACACTCATCCAGACACAGCACCTTCCTGCAAGAGCAAAATGAGAAATGGAAGCAATCTCGTAATTTTCCAAATTTAAAAAACAAGACAGAAAAAATCAGGGGGAAAAAAAAAAAACCAAACCTCCAAAACCTCAGTCATTTCAAAATGTGATGGAGAAACACATTCCCCAGGATGGCAGGTTTTAAATTAACATACTCACAGTATGAAATTGTCTCTGCTTAGTGGTCTCTTCAAATGCAGCACTGAAGATAAACAACATGCCCAGTGCACTCAGCACTCGGAAATTAGGCAATCATGTGAGTATGGGTACCCAGCCAGCACAGCTATTTTATGTCTCCAACTCAAACACAGTGTAATAGCAGCAAAGAAAAAAACCCATAAGCACACAGTAATTATTGCTGGCTGTAGCTGACTGTGACAAGCAGCTTGTGAGACAATAGCTCCCTTTTAATTGAATAGTCAGAGCAATGAGGCCGAAATATTCTTACACTCAAAAAGTATCAGCAACCAAACACTACCCGCTGTTCTCACACTGCATTCACATGTGTGCTAAGCAAGCACAATGGTTGTCACTCTGAATTACTAGTTTTGAACATCTTCATATACAAAGTACTGAATAAGGAAAAGAGGTGTCAGATCCCCAAGCTTCAAAAACCACCAGGCTCATTTTTCGGAATTATTGACTCCAAATTCTGAAGGCTTCTTCACACTTCTTCAGCTGTTGCATGTACACATGCAAACATCAATTCTGCCTTCTGTGTACAGATAAAAAATTGACTGAAGCAACCAAATCGGTGTCAGTCACATGTCACACATTTCAAAGTTACTTGAATAAATTTCTTAACATTTCCTCATTAGAGGAAGCTTAAGCTTCAAAGATGCAGCCTGCCTCGCTTTCTAGAAGGTAAATTCAGTGGCCCACTGTATGTACATGTCCACACAACCATAGAGACAGACCAGACATGAGCTCCAGAAGCTTGTGTTCTGCAGAACCCTAACCAAGTAACATTGTTCTTCCTCCTATGCAGAAATACGTCCCCGTATTTTCTTTCAGTAGCAAGCATTTTGCCCAATTCTCCTCCAATTATTAGAGGAGAGAATAAAGCTTAAGATTAGTTTTTTGCTTGGAAACACTTTAAGTGGTCAGCAGGGAGTTAAAATAATATCTATCAGCATTCACAGCTGGATGCATTTTGGGTTTTCTTAGAGGAAGAGAGCAATGTCAGACAAGCTACACAGCAAGTAATACTTCCTGTCATTTAACCACTTCTTAAATACCTTGAAGGGAGAAGATGTTAAGTACAAACTTCTGTACCCAAACCCTTCTGTTGCTTGGTGCTCATCTGATGATTTTTGCAGCAGAGGCAGAGCAGCTCCCAACCTCTCCTTCCCAACAGGGATTGTATAAAGCTCTATGTATGGTTTGCCCTTTCTACTGAAAGCATGAGTCTGCATCCCTTCTGCTCCACCACGAGGCAGTTACTCCTGGAAATCAGCAGTGTCTCCTCCTGAAACTGAGGAGCTGTAGTGCCATCATACAGAGATTATGGCCCACATCTTGAGTTTTTAAATGTGAGTGACTGCCATGTATTGATGGGGTCAATGAAAAGGCCTTCTCCTCTGCAGCACCAGGAAAACCACATTTCACACTTTAGATCTCTTTTCACAAAAAGTTGATCTCTTGGAGGCAGAATAAATCCTTTGGTTTCTGATGGAAGTTCAAAATTCAAATCATGTAGCTTGATACTGCCTCCTATTTCTAATTATAGATTAAAGAGAACAAAAAGGTCACAATAACTGCAGAGTATGGAAAATGCAAACTTCAATGATGTAAGAAAGTGGTATCAAGTCAAGACACATGCTTTGAAGAAAGTACTTGGCAGATGAGACTTAATGTCCATAGCAAGACTACTTCAGAATGCACAGGCTTGAGTTGAATATTCAAGTACAGAAAAAATTCCAGCAGAGTATCTTCAGGCCTTTTTGGAGCATAATGAATCTGTCTGAATCAGCTGCACACCCTCCAGTCACTGCAGTGTATTGGCCAGGCATAAAGTTGCCAAACTTTATTAAACTTATCCAGTGGGATCCTGCATCTTTTTAAGACTACCTGAATTTAAATCTCAAAGCTGAAAATTGAGAGATTGACAACAAAACAAGGCTTTGAAAGCCACGAGTGTACATGGGACCTTTAAATTATTTTGTAAAAATAATGTCAAATATTCTCCCAATCTCCCCTGAAGATAGCAAGCACTATTCCCAAATACTCTGATTAAACCAGAGAGGTAAATTGGAAGACGCTCTTTTCTCCCAAGTTGAGTGTCTATCACTGTGATGGGTTTGGGAGT